>PVKU01005299.1:36012-126324 GCA_004027475.1 Anoura caudifer | reverse complement strand
TAAGTTTTTATGAATACCATAAAATAAATTGTATGTTAATGTTAGGAAAAAAGTTATAATGTTATGAAGATGTGCCCTTCAAAATGTCCTTTCACGGTGATCACTGGGATTTGGTAGCAAAGGAAAACCCACTATGCTTGCAATTTGGTGATAATTGGATCTCAGTTGTGGTAGTTTATCCTATCAAGGTTATACCTATGTTGTTAAAGAGAGGAAATTAAAGGTACAAACCAGAAAGTCACTCAAAGTACATTAAGGTCATGACAGAAACTAACAATAAGGAAGTTCACGGTTTAAGCCAATCTCCCTTTCACATACTCAAAGGAACTTCTAAGGGGGGGTTGTTAGGAAGACACCCTGGTGGGCCCAGGTACTGGAAGTCAACCTTAACTATACATTTCCTTGTTTTCATTAGCTTGGGTTACAAACTGGGCATTTTTTGAATGCCCTTGTGATAAGTGAACTTCCAAAGTGAACTTAGGTTTTTCTTACAATTCCATGGTAAGAGAACTTCTGTAATCAGTAATCACCCATTTTATTTCTATTTTATGTAATTTCACAATGAAAGACAAACTTATCCATTATCTCATAATTACCTATCTTGTCCTGTAGAACAATACTTTCTTTGTGTAACAAAACATTCTTCTACGGATTTAGTAAAACTGGTTGAACAGGTTCCCCTCAATAACAGAAACCAACTCAAACAGTAGCTCTCAGATGGAATCCCAAGCATTCATTTTCACATATGAGTAGGTAAACATTAAATAGGTGACCAACAAACTTTTTTGTTTTGAACATTCAAAAGCAGTATGAATTTGCTGTCTGAGAATAAAACAAAAAAATAGTCAGGTACTTAGTGTTCAGTTAAGATGGGGAGCCCAGTGCTGGAAATTTTAGGAAAGAACCTATCTGCTGGAGTCTGCAGCGCATGTAAGACACATTCATCTGACCTGCATTTTCCAGGAGACTTGGAGGTTTACCTGCGGCCACTAGGGTTTGAGGCTTTGGCTTTGTTTTACTAAAGGCAAACAAACAAACAAACACAAATAAATACAATGACTCACAAATGAGTGTATGAATATTACTGAATTCATTTGTTGACAAACACTAAAATTACATTTTTTAATGACCCAATGGGTATGCAATTTTATTCCTTTTTGCATTCACTGAGGTCAGTGAAATTGAGAAAGAAATGTGCCCCATGTTATAATACTCTACCTTTAAAATGATAGCTTTTACTATTAAATGAGAAAAAACAGTTGGATAAAACATAAAATTTTAAGGTAAAGCTCCTTAGCTCTTTTTAACATAAAAATAACATTTGATCAGTATCATTAAATGCTAGTCACCCTTATCCCTGAAGCCTCTTCCAAGTAAACAGTCCTCCCAGGGTATCACTTTTCTATAGCAACATGCCCAGAAAAAAAAAAAAAAAAAAAAGCTTCGTTTCTAAACCAAGCATGAAATTCTAGTGCCTAAATATTTGCATAGGTAAACATTTTCAAATTCACATTCTAGACACATGCAAAAAAAACTCCTTTGTTTATAAATGTTTTTGTGATTAGTCTTTAAGTTTTTATTGGACAGATGTGTAAAACCCACAATTTGAAATTTGGTGTTGGGAGAATTAAAAAAATGGCAAGAAGGAGATTATTTTTCAATTAGCACTTAAAATTTTGCTTAACTCTTAAGATGAAATTACAAAAAAAAAAGTATCTGTAGACAAAATAATTTGTTATTCTAATTTTACCTGTCCTCAGATTCATACCCCAGGTTTGTCAGGGTCATCTGGTTTGCCAGCTGGGAGTCGTTGACTAAGTCACAGGATAGAAGGTACACCATCCTGGGGGGGTATGATGATTTTTTTTTTTTTTCTCTCCAGTTGAGGCAGCCTCAGCCAAATCTGTCTATGTGTATAAAGTGTAGGACATCATAGTGAATATACATACAGTGAATTAAAATGGCAGTACACAGACACATCTAATTGTATCCAACTCACCCTACACAAATCCAAGTTTTAAATAGTGGGAGAATATAAGAACTTTCTGACAAGATGTAATTTAGCTGTTGCAAATTAAAGGATTGCATTTAAATTCCATATTAATTCAATGCATATGAATTTCACTGCACAAATAATTTATAGAATTTACTTGAATAATTTCTTGAAAAGAAGCCCTGATCATCCATCATTTTAAATATTGAACAAATTGGTTTTCATGGTTCCAAAGAGAGCAGCTATTATTTTACATTCCCTGCTCCTTTCTCAAATGTTATTGTTTGGTTCTCTGTATCTTAAGCCTCTTAACTTAATGACCCATGATAAAGACCAGCTTTAGTGCTTTTTATCCGACTCATGGGGGTTCTTTAGATAAATTTTGCTAGTATGAGAGAACAATCAAGCAACTCAGTATTCCTGTTATCACCAATTTATCCATTGGACATTCTTTAATAATTTTTTGAATGAAAAACTATTATTTCTGTCATTCTAGTGCATATTGTGTGAGGCACGGTTTATTCAGCCTTTCATCAAGTGTTTATTGAGCACTTACTCTGTGCCAGGTATTTTGCTGGTGCAAGAAACACAAAGAAAGCTAATACATTCACCCTGAAAGAGCTTATAGTGCTCTTACTTGTGCTAACATGTATTCTATTTATGCACTATTATACATACTTTTACTTACAAGAACCTTCATGAAATAGCTTAGTATCATTTGTAAAGAAGACTTTTGATTATATGATTTGCCATTATATCTAATATGGTGGATATTGTCAGATAAGTCATCAGTGTTGATGATGGAGATTCCAGTGCTATTAATGATAGGGTGGTAGCTCCAAAAATAGGTTTTTAGTGTGAATGAGAAAGATATAACAGTTATTGATTGATGAGTAACAACATACTAGGCAGAGAAAAAGAACTGCGGTTAAAAAGAGATGTACAGAAACCTTGAAAAATCAGAGTGGTGTATGAGAGGGACAAAACTGTATTTTAAGGCAACTGAAACCATTATCAGTCATTAGCAGAGAAAATAAATTGGCACCTCATTTTTTAATATTGACATATATCTCCTAAAACTCCATCAAGTTTCATTATGTTAAAGTTCAGTTACAAGCTTAGGGGGTATCTATTTTTTAGTGTCTTTGAACATGAAAGTGTAGAGGGGCATGCTGGGGGATCAGCATGGAGAGGCATATGAAACAGTTGGTTCTGTCTTCAAAAGAAAGCCTTGTACTCTAGGATAGGAGTGTTTATCTCCTTCAGAGAGGAAGGCCATGCCATGGCATAACTCCCCAAAAGGTTGACTTGATATTCCAACTACTTTAACTGGAGCCTATTAGAGTTTGTTAAATCTAGGACCATGTTTTAGGGGGGATGCCAATTATCTCAGGTATTAATTACCAGTGTCCCGTTACCCCAATTTAGGTTTTTAGGAATAATAATAATAGCTCTCATTTTTATTGGGATATTGTTACCAAAAACACTCCCCCTGTCCCCGGGGGTCTTTTGTTACTCTAGGTTCTTTATTCCTGCCACTGTATTAAGAATTGTGGCTCTCAATGCCAGAGTTTGGTAAAAAGGAAAGGACCTGTTTTATTCAAAGTTATACAGATATAGAGTAATGGTGGAATTCTGCCATCAAATCTCACTCCCTTTAGAGACGCAGATACACCCACAAACACACAGTCCTGCCCTCCTCCTTTGCCCAGTCAAGCCAGTCTCAGAGCATGCACCAGTCAGAAGTACCGCCTTCCAGAAGAAAACAAACAGAAGTCCACAGCTTGTTTCTCCCGGTTCCTCCCAGTAATCTGAGCTCAGCTGCACAGGTCTCCCTCTGTTCCGAGCACCATCAGCTGCATCGCTAGGTTCTCCAGTTCTTAATCCAAAACCACGTAGCACCTCCTCGTCAGCCAGCGGTGAGAGTCCTTTCACCCCTAATGACCTGCATGGTCCTGCATTGTCCTGGATTGTCCTGCATTGTCCTGGCCATATGTGGAGGTCCACCTTTATTTCAGCCTGTATTGTTCTCTGTAACCCCATTTCTGACTCCTCCCACAATTGGTTACACCTGCTAGCATTCCCATATTTCTGCCTTTATTGGCTGCCATAGTTAGTCTGGGCAGGCATGGCTCCCGGGAGTGGAGGAAACCCTCCCCAAGTTCTTGCTCAGGCACTATAACTGGGGGAACTGCCTCCTAGTTACATCATGGCTCCAAGTCATGCCCATCCCTCTGGCTCAGGTAGACTATGAAGCTAGCCGGCTGTTATTGATATGAAAAATAACTCGCAATCCCTGTGCTGCTGCTTTTCTCAGCCCCCACGCAAGGCTTGTGGGTGGGGGGCGGGGTTGGGCTTCTCAGCCTATACGCCTTTCTGAGCTCTGTTCCATACCCATTACAATATTACTGTGGTTTGTTATTAGAAGTAGAGACTTTACAAACATTATTTGAGCCTTAATAGTCATGCACTGTTGGTATAATTATTTTTATTTTGCCAATTAATAATCTCTGTTATAGAGAAGGCTACAGTTTGCCTAAGATTTCACAGCTCCACAGTATCAGAATTGGTGTTAAAATCCAGGTGTCTCTGAAATCTATGTTTTCATTATGATTCTATATTACTGATGACAAGATGGACTTTATGCCATAAACTACATGGCTAGTCATTTTCAGATATAAAGTTCTCCATTTGTGATGTTTTCTTACATTCTAAGGAAAACTCAGTACTAACAATAAACTGTTTAAAAGCTTCAGTTGGTCTAGCTGTATTGGTAGAAGGACCCAGGTCGCTTTGATTCATCGTTGCACTTAGAGATTCTGTTTGTTGATGGATATCTCAGATATTTGGTAGTAAACCAAGGATGGACCAACTTGTTTATTGTGGAATTGTTGATACAGAAGGGCAGATGAGGGAACACAGGTGAAATTTCTGAACAAAAGCTTTTAGCTCTTTATTTGCTGTTCGAATACATTCGTCAAATCTTTGTCCTGATGATGTGATTTCTTGTGAACAATAAAATGCTTTCAGAACCAGAGATCAAAGGAACTGCATCAGAACTGATAACACTGTTGCTGCATTTGAAGTTATAAACACTTATTTTTGATATTGTTGAACTTCCCTGATATTGTAGGGACTTCATTTTATCACGGTGGCCTTTGGAGAACCTTTACTATGAATTGATATATTAGTTATTAAGTTTTTACTGTCACATGACAATTCCCATTTATTCAAGAGAGGAACTGTATATAAATCAGAAGTGAATAAAATAATGGCTTTCGTGGATGTAATTTATTAGTAGTATGACTTTAATTAACTTGTTCATAATAATGAATATGTGAATCAGCCATGGTTTTCCTGTCAGATATATTAGTTGGTATTTGCTCACCTTAAACAATTTCAATATATTAGACGATAATCCCAACTGAATGAACCCTAGTACTTCTATATTCATAAAAAATAAAATTATACACAAAATAATTTATAATTAAGTTTGCTCATAGATAGTCTATTATATGGCTCATGGTGTGATATTTTCCCCTCTGCTCTATTAAGCTATATTTTAAATTCAATAAATTTCACCCATTTTAAGTACATGCATATAGTTTGATAAATTTTGGTAACTGATACAATCCTGTAATCACCACTGTTTCAAATATATAGAACATTTCCATTCTCCTAAAGAGTTTCTCCTGCTCCCAGCCTCCGGAAACTACTGATATGCACTTATATGCTTTCTATCACTTCTGTCTAATTCTTTGGGAACTGCAATAAATGGAATTATATGATATGTAGCTTATACTAATTAGGGTTCTCCAGAGAAACAGGAAACAGGAGAGTTAGAATTCTATGCATCTATCTATCATCAATATACCTATGTATCTATATATCTATCATCATTTATCTGGTTTATTTTAAGGAATTAACTCATTTGATTATGGGGATGAACAAGTATGAAATTTGTAAGGGTGTTTGGCAGGCTGGAAGTTCTGGCTAAGTTAAGAATTGATGTCACAGTTTTGAGCCTGAAGTCTAAAAACAGAATTCTTTATCAGGAGACTCCAGTAGTCTTTTCTCTTAGGGCCTTCAAATGTTTGGAAGAGGCCCATGACATTATGGAGGGTAATTTGCTTTATTCAAAGACTTGATTTAAATGTTAATAACATCTAAAAAATACATTCATTGCAATATCTAGACTGGTGTTTGAACAAACAACTGGGCATCATAGTCTAGCTAAGTTGATGCACAAAATCAATTATCACACAGTATTTTGTGTTTGATTTTAGTCTTTCAAGCATGATGTTATGAGATTTATCCATGCTTCCCATGCTATTACGTGTATTATAGTTATTCTCTATATTTTATATTACAATTATGTGTACATTTACCCACTGATGAACATTTGGGTTCTTTTCAGTTTTGTCTAATATAAAAATGCTATTATAAAATATTACAATTAAATGGCTCACTGTGACTTTTTTAAAAAATAAAGATTTTATTTATTTATTTATTTTCAGAGAAAAGGGAAGGGAGGGAGTAAGAGAGGGACAGAAACATCAATGTGAGAGAGATCCATTGATCAATTGCCCCTTGAATGCACTGTGGCCTGGGACCAAACCTGCAACCTGGGCATGTGCTCTGGCTGGGATTCAAACCGGTGACCTTTTGCTATGCAGGACAATGCCCAAACCACTGAGCCACACTGGTCATGGCTCTTAATGTGACTTCTAAAGTCACATTAAAATGTAATCAATTTTCTTTACAAATTGTTACATAAAAATGGCTAACATGTATTTGTTTTTGAGCATTTACAGAATATGTTTGCATTTGTTGTACTTGTAATTTCTACCATATAGTTATGCTAATAATAAACATACAAAGTAGTAGTCCTTTTTGTACGTGTTTCTATATAAGCTGTCTCATTTAGTATTAACAATTCCATGATTTAAGTATTTTTTGCTCCATTTTATAAAGTGAAAATGTAAAGTTAGGGATATGTAAGGATTTACCTAAGAGAACTACATTAGAAAGTTATAGAGCTGGAATTTGGGCCAGGTTGTTCTGACTCCAAGGTCAATTAATCCTCTTCTGGTAGTCCTCCAAAATGATAAAATTGCAACAAAACATTGGAAAGAGGCATGCTCAAAGCTTAATCAACATGAACAATTAACTTCCCTGATTTAAAAAGAACACAAAAGTTTACCAATCATGCCAAATTTTAGGATTGAAAAAAATCCAGTTTTCTCTAATGTTGATGCTGAAATCTCCATTTTACAAATAAGGAAAATGAAGTCACTGAGATTAAATATTTTGTTTCAAAAGGCATAGCTCATAAATGGTTAAGTTGCAATTAAAATTAATGTCTGTATAATCCACAGGGAATTCTCTAATCCAGGGAGGGGTCAAACAACCCTTTCTGTACAAAGTCAGGTTATAAATACTTGACTCTCTGCAAAATTTTAGGCTATGAGACAAAACTGGGGCTATCATGTAGGTACTTGTGTACTATACTGTCTCTGTCAAAATTACTTGACTTTGTATGTAGCGCAAAAACAGCCACATATGATACATAAACAAATGGTGTCAGTGTTCTAATAAAACTTCATTTACAAAAACAAGTAAAGCAAGTATGCTAAAAACTACAGTGTATGGGCCAAATCCCATGGGATTCGCCAACATCCACTCTAAACTATGCTCTACTGTTCCTTTTATTTCAGGGAAGTGTCTCTTTTTAAGTTTATTTTAATTTATTGGATAGGTGGAAGGTTTCAACTTAATGGTTTACTTAGAAAGTTTGATTAAATGCCATCGAATGAAATTCCATCTTAGTGCCTCCTATTTATGAAAATGCAAGAAAATGGGAAAATTTTCATGTTAGGTGATTCCAGTAGACTAAAACCTCAGAACACTGAGCATTAACATAACAGAGAGAATGATAGTTAAAACATGAAAAGCCAGACCATGTGATAGCCTTTAATTTTCTTTTTACAAAAGGGAAATATGTCAATCTCTGTCATATTTAAATGTCTGGTTTATATTTTTATTCTGTAAACAGTATATCATGCCAATCATATGAAGTTTCTATTAACAAATTACCACAAACAGTGACCAAAAAATTACTGTCTTACAGTTAGTTCCAGACGTCAAAAATCTCACTGTGCTAAAGTCAAGGTATCAGAAGGACTGTGTTTTTCCTGGAGGTGCAAGGAGAGAAATGACTTCCTTATCTTTTCCAGCTTCACAGGCTGCCCTCCTCCCTAGGTTCATGTATCCTTCTTATTAGTTTTTTTCTGTGGTCACATCTCTGACTTTGGTCTCCTGCCTCTTCCTTATCAGGACCGTTGTGATTACATTGGGCCCGCCTGGGTAATCCAGGATCATCTTCCCATCTGAAGATCCTTATCTACATCTGCAAAGCTCTTGTTGCCATGTAAGCTCCCATATTCACAGGTTCTGTGGATTAGGGCATCTTTGGGGGGCATTATTCTGTCTGCCACACCAGTGATGGTAGCAATTGGGGTGGGAAGAAGACTATTTTAACAAGAGTAAATTCCTGCCTTGGCTGGTGTGGCTCAGTGGATTGAGTGCCCGCCTATATAGGAAAGGGTCACCGGTTAGCTTCCCAGTCAGGGCACATGCCTGGGTTTCGGGCCAGGTCCCCAGTGGGGGCACGTGAGAGGCAACCACACATTGATGTTTCTCTCTCTCTTTATCCTTCACTTCCTCTGTCTAAAAATAAATAAATAAAATCTTAAAAAAAAAAAAAAAGACTAGGTTCCTACAGAGGCGTATAGCACCCTTCAGTTTGGGAAAGTCTTCTTAGTAAGCAGTCCTGTAATTTTTCATAGGAAGAAAGGGTATTTCTGAGGCCTCTCCTCCATCCCCCTGCTGAGTTTATATGAAGTGACAGCCACACTGACTTCATTTGCTTTGAGAATTTATCAGTATGCTGGCATTCTCCTTGTCTATTTTAGCCAAGTAATTTGTACCATTCAAAATGTAGCTATTGTTAAGGAAATGATTTTAAGATGATTGAAATGTTGGTGGTATTTAGCACCTACTGAAAGGATTTGATAAATTTCCTTTTTTGCATTATTGCATGGAAATATCTAAAAGCTCTCTTTCAAAAGAATTTATATAAAAACACCGCATATTATTAAAGTGTAGAACCAAACTTTGCGAACATTGTTTATTTGCTCTTGTACTTGTTGAGCAACACTGCGTTGTTGGTTTATTAATATGAAATCTTTCAGAATTTTGTGAAGAACACCAGGTAAGGATTTTTCTCACCATGAAAAACAACCATGGAATGATGCCAGTCTGTTCTACAACAGGGGACTTTAAAGCAAACAAAATGATATTCTTTGCACAGGGTCATTTAGATGAAGGAAAAGCAAAGTGATGCACTGAACTCTGATTCTCAAGGCTTCCCAGGGCAAATTCTGGTGACTTAGCGGGAAATAACCATCTATACCAGTGTTCCGTTGAGTTCCGAAAGCAGGTATAGGTATTCCTGCTACTGCACTGAGGGAAATCAAAGAGGAGAGCAGCAAACCCAGTGTTGTGTGTTATAATGTAGAAATTGCTTCTCTGGATCATGCTGGCTGGACTGTTAGTGTGGAGGTTGGAACTAGGTCTCAGAGTTGGATGAGAAAGCCAGATTGGTTTCCCAAATAGGTTACAATAATATCTTGTGGCTTTGTCTCTGGCTGCTGCAAAGTGTGAATGATGATATCCTATTTTTGAAAGCATCAGACTTCCGATATTTCCATGTGCAGTTAATCACTGGCAGTAATGCTTAGGCTGATGAGTAATTTTCCTACTTTAAAATTCCTTCATAGAAGGATATCCCCCAACTTAAATACCAGGAAGAAGGATTTAAGTTAGATTTAAGAACTGGCTGGTGGTAAGAGTTATTAAATACTAAAACCAGTTATTGAAGGAGATGTTGAAGTCTTCTCTGGAAGTCTTTAATAATGGTTTAGGTGTTGTCTTGCCTGAAGGAAGAAGATATTTTTCTTGCATTGAATTTGCATATTATGGATTATAGGAAGTCTTTGAGAAAGTCCTTAAGATACTTATTGGGGCAAAGTTGATATGTATGGACATCTTTTATGTTCTGTAGCTCTATGTGCCTTCTCTTTGACAGCTGGTCATAATTTAAAAATGAGCTACACTACAGCTATCTTTTTAGTTCAGAGGAGCTGGAAGAAAAAAAAAAAGTCAATTTTAGACCTTTCCAAGAGCTTCTGGGAAACAAAGATATTCAGAAATTTCTCAAAGCTTTATTAATTGTGCTGAAATATGACCTTCCTCACTACCAAAAAAGAACATAATCCCATGTTTTTCCATACATATTGAAATGGATGTGCATGACTATATGGTAATGTCAAGCCAGTAGGAAGAAACGTGTTGTTGCTGAACTTTAAATATGTTGGTTTATTAAATGTTATCTTGAAGAAGGGAACAGTCCCTCCCAAAGAAAAAGGTACTGATTGGTGACTATCTTTACGAAACAGTGAGGGCACTCAGAGTTCGGAGTTTCCCATCTTCTGTTCTTCAGTGCTTACTATTTTGCGGGCCTTCCTTTTGTTGCTTTAGCCACATGTTTGTCTGCAAGTACCCCACCTGTCAGTGGAGACCATCAGCCTTGTGTGCTTCTCATTCTTTATGAGACCCCACCCTTGAAACTAGGTGCTATTTTACATTCTTGTTAATAACTTGAACCAAACTAAAGAAGCCCATGCTTATATTATTGGGTTGCACAAAGCTGAGAGTAGCCAACACAGTAGATGGCTGCACCAGGAGGCTGAACAGATGCTTAAATAGGTAAAACTATAGATTAGAAACAGAAATATGAAATTTAATATCATTAAGTATAATGTATTGCAATTCAACTTTTAACAATTAGTTACATAATATTAAGGCCATCATCACAGCTTATTCTGTGAGGTCAATACTATAGGTATCAGATAAAGAGATAACCCATATTTGATGATAAAAGCTTCCTCTAAAAAGAAACAAGAAGAGTTTCAGAGTGATTGTCAATTAGGTGACCAACACGTATTTACACAAAGATTAACTGTGGGTTTCCTAAGACTTCTTTCATGTTCACTTTTTTTCTCCTTAATAATATAGATTTGCATTTAACAAGAGAGTTTCTTAGTCTGCTTGTCCTGTTTTGAATCTATTGTGACTTTTAGTATTTTCTTTATAGACAGACAATTCTCACATGGAGTTAGCTCTCTTTCTATTTCCTTGGTCATTAAATAATGTAATAGCACAATTCAACTTCACAGTCCTACCCTACAAGTGCCAATTTGTTCTTCTTAATCCCTTCACCTTTATCACTCATTCCCCCCAACCCCTCTTCCATCTGGCAACCATCAATTAGTTCTCTATATCTATGAGTTTGTTTCTGTTTTGTTCATTTCTTTTTTTTTATTTTTTTAAAAGATTTTATTTATTTATCTTCTAGAGGGGAAGGGAAGGAGAGAGGGAGAGAAATATCAATGTGTGGTTGCCTCTCGTGCATCCCCTGCCAGGAACTGGCCTGCAACCCAGGCATGTGCCCTGACTGGGAATCGAACCGCGATCCTTTGGCTCGCAGGCCCGCACTCAATCCACTGAGCTACACCAGCCAGGGCTGTTCATTTCTTTTAATTTGTTTTTAGATTCTACCTGTAAGTGAAATTATACAATATTTCTCTTTCTTTGTCTGATTTATTTCATAACACCCTCTAGATCCATCCATGGCAATGCTCTGGAACCAGCTGAGTCTGCCCTTTAGGTGTCTTTTGTAGAGCAGGTTGTGTGGTGCTCTGATGTGGCCTGAAGCTGGCCACTGGGTATGTTGATTCTGCAGACCCTTGGGAGGGTCTCTAGTGCAGGTCTGCTTGTGCTTGGCTTGGGGCCATCTGTTAGGAGCTACAAAGTGATCTGCAGTTAGTTGTCTCCTGTGCTGGGCTTGGAGGCACTTGGAAGAAGCAATTCTGTGAACTAAGGCTAGCTGCCACTAAGGTCGAGCTTGGGGTCCTTTGGTGGACACCACAATGTGAACTGAAGCCAGATTTCTATTTGTGTCAGGTTTGTGGCAGCTTAATGGAGGCTGTATTCCAAGCCAATACTGGCCACTGCTTATGGCTGGTTTTGGATTACCTGATGGTTACAATGCAAATTGAGATCAGTTACCACTTGTGCCAGGCTTGGGGTAGCTCAGCAAGAGGTACAGTGTACACCAAGGCCAGCCACTGCCTGTTTGGGGTTTGTGGACCTTTGAGATATTTTAGAAAAGTCTGAAGCGCATGGAAGGCAGGCTGCTTGTCTAGAGAAGCCGCTGGAAGAGGTTCCACCTTGTGTGTGAGTTGGTGATGCGAGGTCTCAGGGAATCTCTAGGACAGGAAGAATGATGTTAGCCAAGTTAATGGAGAGGTAAGATATGACACCCAACTGCACCTGCCAGCTGGGCTGAAGAGAAGGCTAAACAAAAAAAACAGTGATGTCACCAGCATTATTTGTCTCTGGAGAGAGCTACCCTGACATCTGGCCCTCTAGCCCTTGCCCTGAAGCCAGTCAATTTAGTTCCTCCTAATATGTCTTAGGTGCTTTTTGAGCTGCTGCCTCTGAATGCTGGAGCCCAGAATGAGTGAGTTTGCGAGCCAATGAGTCTGTGTGCAATCTCTATAAGACCATCAGTTTCCAGGTTTCTAGCAGTCTCCTGTATTACTCAGGTACAATTCCCACTGGTCTTCACAGTCAGATATTATGGAAAACTCCTATTCACAGCACTGGAGCCCTGGGTTAGGGAGATGAGTGTGAGGCTGGGTCCCTTGAACCTCACCTCTAGAGCAAAGATATTTAACCCTCCTGATTCTTAACCAACACACTATGTGTATGTGAACTGCCCATTTCCAATCTCCATGCCTCCTACCAGTCTTGATGTGGCTTCTTCTTTATAGCCTTAGTTACAGGACTTCTGTTCAGTTAGTTTTCAGGTGGTTCTCAAAAGTGGTTGTTCTGTAATTTAGTTCTAATTTTGATGTGGCTGTGGGAGGAGGGGAGCACAGTGTTTACGTACTGTGCCATCTTGACTAGAAGTCTATCCTGCACCTATATTAATGCTTGAAAAAAATACTCAGATTGGCCAGCTGGAATAACATGTCTGACTTTATGGTGAGGAAGTGGGGCTCTGTGGTATAATCCTTATTAGGTGCAGAGAAGCAAGTACTGAACGGGGATAGACTTTCCTTTGAAAAGGTTAAAGTGTTGCTAGGCAGACAAATTTATAAGTGTCTAAATACATACCTACATTTTCAGGAAAGACTTAGGGATACAAATGCCTTCCTGCTTGGGATCTTAAGGAAGTTACCAACTGGTCAGGACAAGAGAGAATGGGAACTGTTTTAGGCACAAGGAATGAAGTGTTTAAGGGCCCACATTCACCTGGGTCTGAACAGCTGCTCATCATTCTATATTCACTATGAACCGAAATGCTAAGTCCTATTAAAGGAAATGACAAAAACTTTTTTTTTCTTCCTTAGAATTCACACTCCACAAGCCAACCCGTTCTTTTTCAACAGATGATTTGCCTCCTACTTCTCAGAGAACTAAGGGGCATTCAGAAGAAACTCTATCAACTTTCTACCAATGAACCTTTCACCTCATCTTTATTCCTGACTTCTTCTCTTAGGGAATTTTCCACTATTCTTCCAACTCTTCAGTCAAAACTATGGCTGTTGTTCTCAATGCTACCATTTCTTCCCACTTCTCCTGACACACACATGCAATCACTCAGCAAGTTGTGTCAATTCTAACACTTCCCAATTCAGTGCACTCCCTCCTTCCTAACTACTATGCCTCCTACATAGTAGGAGGATTATACAGGATTATATCCTTTGTTGTATGAGTAACATTTCTATTTTTTATTTGTTTTTAGAGAGAGGGTAAGGGATGGAGAAAGAGAGGGAGAGAAACATTGATGTGTGAGAGATACATCAATCAGTTTCCTCTCACATGCCCCCAACTGGGAACCTGGCCTGCAACCCAGACATGTGCCCTGACTGGGAATCCAACCAGCAACCTTTCAGTTTGCAGCCTGGCACTCAATCCACTGAGCCACACCAACCAGGGAATGAGTAACATTTCTATAACATGTATCCAATCATATCACATCTCTGCCTAAACCCTCAGGAGCTACCCAATATTGTCAGGATATAACCCAAACTGCAGAGTGGGACATGCAGTGTCCTCCCAGGCTTGACCCTTGGCTGCCTTTCATGCCCACTGCTCCTTACACTGCATTTTCAGTATGGTTGTTATTTGTATTAGTTTTCTATTTTTTGCAGCAAAAAATACAATAAGCCTAACTGAGTGGCTTAAAACAACAACATAAATTTATTATCTTACAGTTCTGGAGGTCAGAATTCCAACAAAAATCTCACCGGCCTAACATCAAGGGGTTGGCAGGGCTTCATTCCCGTATGGATGTCCACTCCAGGAGAGAATCTGCTTCCTTGCTTTTTCCAGCTTCCAGAGGCTCCCCACATTCCATGGCTTAAGGTCACTTCCTCCATCTTCAAAGCCAACAGCAGAATGAGCCTTTCTGTCATCTCATTGCTCTGACCTCTTCTTCTGCCTCCTACTTCCTTCCACCTGTAGGATGCTTGTGATTACATTGAACCCACTCAGATAACCCAGAATCTTCTTCTATTAAAGTCAGCTAATTAGTAACCTTAATTCCATCTACAACCGTCTTTCTCTTTGCTATGTCATCTGACATATTCCCAGGTATTTTACATAACCATTATTCTTATCACACAATTCATATCTAACTTGCAGTTCCATGAACATTCATGTTTTTGTTTACCTCTGTGTTAATTTGAAGGCTGTGCCCATTCCTTGTGTACTCATCTCTCTTATATAATCCCTCTTCACTACTAAGGCTCTTTAGAATCAACTACCAGATGCCTCACCACTTTCTCTGGTAAGTACCCCCCCCACACACACACACACCGCATACACACACACCACCGCCCTGCACTGAGCTTTCCAGTTTTGGGTGGGTGGTCCCATCTCTGGGTTTCAATGAACCCTTTGTGCTCACACATCTCATAGTACCTTTAATGGGTGCCTAATACTCCACTGCATATTGCATTCTCTGTGAGGAATGTTGTCTCATTTATCTCTACATCCAGAGTGACTACCATAAATCCTCACACTCAGAGACTCTTCGGGACTTTGGCACAGGCATAGCCATCCAGATCCAGTCAGGCAGGAGTATTTAAAGCATGCATTAATTTGGACTCAAGTCTGCTGTAATTAATCAAAGCCTTTTTTGGTTTTATATGTTTCTGAACCACTTCCCATTTTTTCCATTTTTTTTTTTGCTTTTTACATAAGTACATGTATATATAGAAATGATTTCCTTCTTTATATTTTAAATGATTTAGCATAAAAAGGAACCTAACTTCACGTATCTTCTGTAGCAATCACCTAAACACCTAGGCAATTCCTTCATGTTGTCAATATTTATGTCCACATTTTGTTGAATGAGTGATAGATTGTAAGCCTATAGACCAGAGATCTTGCATAATATGCTTTGTTTATTTATAAGCACATCAGTAACACTCTACAAAGGATTACAGTGATTACCACATATTATTTGTATAAACCAATACATGCCTTTATAATTATCATGTTTGTGGCAAGTTGTGTTTTTAACAAAGATGGCTATCACTTAAATCTAATTTTCCTGAAACAAGGCCACATTATAGCATATCAGAATATTGTGTTAAACATATGATTCCACTTGGAATATTTTTTCTCTTTTCTACCCAATATTGTAATATTTCACAGTAGTTGTTATTAATAATATTTGAATTAACAAAATTTGAGAAATATAAGTAATTCACATTAATGATGTTAAATTTATATTTCTTAAAATATAACTATTCTGTATCACATTCCTTACAGAATCAAGCATATAATATAAGGTCATTATAAAGATACATGTCAACAAGTGTAAACTATTGTAGTGTAGTTCAGGAACTAAATTATTAGCGATTATTAGTGACAGCTATGTTTAAAGTGGACATGTAATAGTGTGTATATTGAAGAAAATAATGAGTAATAGGTTAAAATAAAGTTACATCTAGAAAATTTTTCCTAGGGGAAAACTTTCTTTTCAGAGATAAAATTAAGAAAACTATTAAAAATTAAATTAAATAAAGAATATGGATGGTCAGAGAGTGAGTGACCCCTGTTCTGCAGAAAGAGTATATGCTAAGGACCAGGTAAACTGCTGGGGACTGCTTTTCAGTGGTTGGGAAAAGCCTGCCCAAAAAGAAAGCAAGGAAGAGGCAAGTGGAGGAAGAGGCCTAAAGTCATTATTTACACCCCCAGGTACTAGTTTACCCTTTGGACTTGCTGCTATGTGAGACAAATAATTTCCTTTAACACTTTATTCTGTTTGAGTTTGGTTTTCACTTGCAAGTAAAAGATTTTCCATTACTGCAGTTTTCACCTATAGTTCCATGTAATTCCCCCTCATAGCACCTGACATGCTTTACCACTAATTGCCCAATTGCATATTGTATTAGTTTTTTAGATTGCATTGACATACCAATACCTAGGTGCCTTAGAACACCAGAAACTTATTCTCATGGTTAGAGTCTAGAAGTCCCACATTAAGATGTTGTCAGTGCCGTGCTGTCTCTGAAGGCTCCAGGGAAGAATTTGTCCCATGCCTTTCTCTTAGCTTCTGGTGTTGCCAGTCATCCTTGGTGTTCCTTGGTTTATAGTTTATCACTCCAAACTCTGCCCCCCTCTTACTCTTCCTCCATCTTCATATGGCATTCTCCCAGTGTGCCTTCACATCTTCCCGCCTCTTGAGTCTGTGTTTCCATGTGATGTTCTTCTCTCTGTATCTGTGTCTGATATAAGCTGATGTCCAAATCGGTTGGATCACACTACTGCAGTATGACCTCATTGTAACTTACATCTTAATTATATTTGTGAAGGCGCTGTTTCCACAAGAGGTCACATTCACATTTTCCAAGGGTTAAAATTTGAGTATATATTTTTCGAGAGAAACAATTTAACCCACAACACTTGTACACATCACTTGTAAGTTGTGAACTTTCACTGCAGAAACCAATTGCATCATCTTCAGAGTTTTCTTCGAGTGCCAGCTCAGTGTCTAACACAGTCAGAGCTCAAAAAGTAAAGAATTCTCACTGCAGTGAAAGGGAAGAGAGCATTTCCAAAGAGAGAGAGGCCAGGAGTATCAAGTGCCCTCAGAATTTCAAATAAAGACAGCAAGTATAAAGCAGCGGTGGGACTAAACATCAGAGGCTTGGTTAGTGGTGTGGTTTGGGCTAAAGTCACATCAGTAACATGAACAGAGCATAAAAGACAAGAGATTGGGAACAATCATTCAAGAGTTTCCCCTGTGAAAGGTAAGGGAAGGATAACACTCACTATTGGGAAGACTGTGGCTGAAGGAAGATCTTTTAATGTTGAAAAGTGGAAGTAAGGTTTATGAAGAGAAGATTTTTGCCAAGAGAGAGGAAAATAGATGGACAACTGGCAAGCAGATGTCACTTTTAAGATTGGACTAGGTTGCTGGGGAGCCTTGGTTGTGAGTACCTGCAACATCAAGGATGCGGTTCTGGTGGCGTGGTCTCTTGCATGGCCTTTCCCCAGTGACCATGTTCTGAGGCTTCATCAGGAAACTATCATAAGGTGGCCTTTTACCTGAGAGTTTCTCTTTTCTTTTCCTTTGGTTGTGAAATGGGGTTACAATATACATAGCATTCATCTCTTTTTCATTTTCTATATCTATACATATAATTAATAGTTAAAGGACTTTTATTTTATTATTAAAATTTTTTATTGTTCAATTACAGTTGTCCCCATTTTTCCTCCATTACTCTCTGCTGCCCAACCCACCCCCTCTCCTACATTCAACCCTCCCCTCCCCCTGTTGTCTTTGTCCATGGGTCCTTTACACATGTTCCTTGATTTGGCCCTTCCTCTTTTTCCCCTTTCATCCTCCTCCCTCCTCCCCTCTGGTAACTCTCAGTTTGTTCTTTATTTCCATGTCTCTGGTTCTATTTTGCTTGCTTGTTTGTTTTGTTGATTAGGTTCCACTTATAGGTGAGATCATGTAATTTGTCTTTCATTGCCTGGCTTATTTCACTTAGTATAATGCTTTCTAGTTCCATCTATGCTGTTGTGAAGGGTAGGATCTTCTTCTTTCTTTCTGCTGCATAGAATTCCACTGTGTAAATGTACCAGAGTTTTGTGATCCACTCATTTATTAATGGGTACTTAGGCTGTTTCCAGCACTTGGCTATTGTAAATTGTGCTGCTATGAACATGGGTGTGGATGGGTTTTTTGAATTGGTGTTTCAGGATTCTTAGGGTATGATCCCAGCAGTGGAATTGCTGCATTAAAAGGAAGTTCCATTTTTAGTTTTTTGAGGAAAAAAGACTTTGTCCTGTAGCTTTTAATGGATTATCCTTAACATTTGTCCTAAAATACATTCCCCATATTTTATATTTTGCTTTGTTTTAATTTCAAGATAATCCATTGAAACAGTTTCCTCTGAGGTTGTTGTCTATGGGACTAGTTTGAAGCCTTGCTTTATGACCCCCAGCAACCTTCTAAGGCAAGAGCTGGTATGTTGGCTCATCAGTTCAGTTTATGGGTTCATTTCTCCTTCATAGCTTTTTAAAATATTTTATATAATCTCATTGTTGGAGGGATCTTTAGTTGTCTGGGTGAAGATCTTGACCTCACGCCCAAATTCTTCTAAGCTTTTCTTGATAAGTGGTCAAACACTGCTGGTAATAGGAATCGTACATCTTCTGATGACAGCTCATCCTGTTTTCAGATGGCTCTAATCCCTACAGAGTTCTTCCTTATATTGAACTAAAACCAACCTCTATTTTCACAAGGTGGTTTGATTTCTGGGGCAACATGCAGAATTTAATCCTTCTTAAATCTGACAACTCTAAGTATTTGAAGACAGCTAGCATGTACCTCTAAATCTTCCCCACCCCCAGGCTAAGCAGTCTCAATTTTTCAACATCACCAGTTTTTTTTCAACTGTTCTTCCAATGTCGAGTTTCCTTCCTTTTACAACCTTGACTGTATTTCTCTTAAAGCACCAAATGTTGTTATCACTTTCTGAAAGTATGGGCACCACAGTTGAAACAGAGCCCTCCAGGTATTGTTTGATCAGCAAAACATAAAGCAGAATATTATCTTCATTTTCTATAATCAGGGAAAATTACTGGCCATTATACTTTTAAGATACCCTTTTTCTATAAGTTCCTTTCACCAACCTCGGCTTGGCCTTTGCTATTCTAACCTCAATCTTATCATGATCGGTTCCTTCATTCAATACAAATCTATTGAGCATGTTCTTCTAAATATTCTCATGCACATTGGGCTTAAAGAATGGAATAAAGTCATCTACTATAAAGGAGGACAAGGTCTAGTTGAAGTAAAATACAAGGAAATAGTATTGAGAGGGAGATTAGAAGAAATTATTGCATTGGAGGGGGAAAATGTATAAAAGTTAGTAGAAATAAAAAGTATTAATTGATGAATGTATTCATTTACTTAGTGAATACTGAAGTCTGTGGTAGTTGCTCTTCTGAGCACCGAAGGTACAATAGTAAGCAAAAGGATGTGCTTCCTCTCATGGAGATTACAGTTCAATAAAGGGAGACAAAAAACAATAACCAGAGTACATTAACATAAATATGAAATAGCCTTCATGCAGAACAAGGGTCTACAAATATGGCATATTGTTTAAATCTGGCCTGCCACCTGTTTATGCAGACAAATGTACTAGAACAGAGCTACACTCATTTGTTTGTATATTATCTATGGCTACTTCCATGCTATAGTGACAGAGTTGAAAAATTTTATGCAGAAAACATATGGCTCAAAATATTTTGTTCCCTGGCCCTTTAAAGAAACATTTGCTAACCCTGATTTAGAGAAATAATGTAGATAAGGGAGGAGTGGTGAAGCCTGGGAAAGAGTGAGGAGGAGAGGGTTCTTCTTTAGAGAGGTTGGTCAGAGGAAGCCAGGCTTATGTGATGTTTGAGCATAGACCTGAAGAATTGTTGGAGCAACCATGTAGACACCTGGGGGAAGAATATTCTAGGCAGTAAGAAAACCAAAACTAATGGCCCTGTGGAGGAATTAGATGTAGCATGTCCCAGACTGTGCCTGGAGCTGAGCAGAGAAAGTGAAAGTAATAGAAGATGTGGCTGGGGTACACAGGGTGTTGTCAGGTCTTGATGATGAGAGAAAAGCATTTACTCAGGTGACATGGGAAGCCAAGGGCAGGTTGTGAGCACAGTAGCAATATCATTTAAGTGCTATTATAAAAGGCTGTAGGGGCCAGGGCAGGATGAGCAGGGCATAGGAGAAAATGTTGCAATGGTGGGGATGTAGGCTAGGGTGCCAATGTTGGAGGTGGAAAGAAGTGACCAGATCTTAGGTATTATCTGAAAGTAGAGTCAACCTGATTTCTTAATGACTTGAGTGTGGGATGAAGGAAGGAGGATTTGGTGATAATTCAATTAAAAGAAAACTTTTCATTGGAAATAATTTGAAACTTAACAAAAAGTTGCAAAATTACTTCAAGGTATACCAGTCACATCCTTTAACTAGACTTGCCTGTTAACATTTTACCCCATTTTTTAATCATTTGTCCCTTCTTCTCCTTTAGTTATATGCATATATGCATATGTACATGCATGTAACTTTTGTACTGAATTATTTGAATATTAATGATGTTTGCATGGACAAGAGTTTTTGAATTGAGGAAGTAAATCTGGATTTACAGATGTATTTAAGGTGCTGAGAATTTTGAGATCCCTCAGGGAGTAAGTATATGCCATGAAGAGGTCTGAGTCCTGAACTTACTGCCAGTATAGATACTGGAAAGAAAAGGAAAAATAAGCAAAGGACAAAAAGAAAGAGATTGCTGTGAAAATGAGCATAGAAATAATCCATTCCAAAAGTTGTGAAAATACTAGTATTTATTTTAGACTGGAATCATCCTGGTATGTTCTTCTGCTGATGAAAACCATCTAACACAGAAGAGAAGATGATGATGCAGGAGAGAGAAAAGAATTCCTAGACTAACACCATTGAATATGTGAAATCTACATTTGTGTGGAAGGCTTGGCCTTCTATGGCCTTCTAGAATACTAGAAACTTGTTATAGGCAGGAAGGCAAGGATATGGGTACAAATGAAGTTGGGTTGTAAATCTGTCTGAAAGTGAGTAGAATTTTTCTCATAGAAATTAAAAATAGGGAGGGCCAAGATAAAATGCTACATGCCTAGGAGAGAGAAGGTGATTTAGGGAGCAGGAAAAGAGATGAAAAAGGAAATGTAGGGGATTTCTGACAGCACTGAGGGCCTCCGTGAATTTAGTAACCATTAAATGCAAATCAAGACCAGTCACCATGCTTATGTGTCTGCTCCATGGGCCTTCAATTATCCTGGTAAAGAATGTCAATTTGGATTGCACCAGGGTTGGGGTTGTGCCAACAAGTATGAAAAAGGACAGGGAATTAAAGGTTTATTCAAGGGAGTGACTGTAATGAGGAACCTGTAATCTAAGATAAGGGAGAAGAAAAGTAAGGCCCTATAGGAGCTGAAGGAGAGTGAAAAGGTGGTAAAATTAGGGGATTATGGACCCTAGTAGAGGTGATAAAAGTTTGAAGTCTGGCCGTTAGGGGGAGATGGAAAGGTAAGAGGTGTTGTTCAGAGACTGGACTCCTACAATTGAGTGTGTATTCAGAGGGAATATCGGGGTCACTAGCACAGGTCACACTTTTTTAAATGCTGCAGTGTGATAAATGGTATTGTAGAGGCAAAATATGTTATGGGCACTTACGGGTACAGAACATTATCTAGGAATGATGGGGAAGGGAGCTATGTCAAAGAAAACTTTTTAATGAGGCCCACATCTGAGTCTTGATGATATCCTTATAGTATGCATCTCACCTTGACTGATGCTTTCATAGATCTTAGTACTACATCTGAAATATGGAGTTCAAATTGTTCTCATATTTGAAAATTTTATCAAACAGGTTACTTTATTTTCACTTTATAAACAGTTCAAGTGTTAGATTTTCTTGAGAACCTTTATTCAGTTTTCTATGTGCCCTAACTTTCAGATTGTTATGTTTTATGATGTTAGATTTTATAATATTATTGCTCTATCTCCAGGGTGTTTGTTTTTTAGTCTCATGCACTTATTGTGGAGGAATTACACAATCTAAGGGACCTTTCAGTCTTCATTGATAAGATTCCTACCTTCTCGAATAAAACATATCATTTAGGGAAATTTTTAAGAAGACATTATGATCACAGGTGCTAAAAATAAATCATTTAATTAAATATATATATATGCACACACACACATAAATATTTCTCAAACTTGAAACAATTAATGATGTTTGATCACTAGGCACACTCTCAGCGTCAAACCCTCAGTGACCACTTTAGTCATCTCCAAGTAGTATTGAACTAATCTCATAATTAGAGACCTTCATATTACTGTGTCCCACCAGACCATGTAGAACTGAACTTCATTTCATTAAACTTTCTGTTGAGCAACTGGAAAAAACAAATGAGGTAGGCTTGGTGTACTTGGTTAATCCATTGCAGGGAACATAAAAGAATGTTACCATTGATTATAGAGAATAAAGACAAGGGGTAAGATTCAATAAATATACATTTACAACCAATTACTTTTAGGTTTTAATTTAATTTGGTTCTTTGCTTGAAGCCAAACTTTGTCCTAAACTAATGGATAGATTCTTCACTTGTGAAACTTTTAATTACTTAGTAGTTCTCTCAGAAGAGAATCAAGCTCATGTTTTTAGCCTCTCATCATAATCCTTGGATAAAGGCAAGCAGGATCCTTTTGAGAGATGAGGCTTTTGAAGGAAAATGCATATGTAATTGGTTGTGTGGTTTGGATGAGGAGGAAAGAGATTTAAAATTGGTGGGCCTCATTTAAAGTTTAAAATGCAAGTTTTAATCAAGCACAGATCTGAAAAAGCATAAGGGTCACTGCCAATGATTGGATGTAATACAGCTCGGAGAATGTATTTCAAGTGTGTTATGTTATCTCCAGAGTTCCTTACTTTAGCCAAATTTAATGTATCTTGATGCATGGGAAACCATCAACTGAAAATTCATTCAAAAATACATTCAACTAAGGTGTTTTCTTTACATAAACATGGAAACAACACACTAATATAGCATGATTCTAATTGCCCATTTTCCCTCTAAAAGAATACTTTTATAATATTCTTTATTAGCTTATATAATGAGTTATTATCTTTAGGGCAAGAACTGAGTCATCTTTTGCAAACCAATTAAGATACAATCATTATTTTATTTTCTTTATAAATCTGCAATACTGTGTATAAAAGAGGACCTATCCACAGTTATTTTCAAAGTGACTTTTCAAGATTTATGTTTTCCAATAGTTGGTAGATAAGGCTTAGAAAATCATCATCTATTAAATATGCATTATTCCATAAACATGAATTGAGCAGTTATATTTCCACATCATGATACTGGGCTTGATACTGGGGATGATAAGGTTTGAGCTTTGCCTAAGTGACAACTGCAGTCTAGAATAGTGGTTCACAGCTGGGGATCATTGTCCCCAGGGACAATCATCTGCAGACCTTTTTAATTGTCAAGCCTGGGTCAGGCATCTAGTGAGTAGAAGATAGGGATACATGAAACATCTTACAACACATAGGACAACCCCTACAACAAGGGATTGTCTAGTCCAAAATGCCAAAGTTGCAATGTTGAAAAACCCTGGCCTAGAGGGGACCATATAATTAATAGTTACAATTCAATACAATAAGTACTAAAATGGAGCTATCCTGTATAGTGTGCTCTTGTAGCTC
The DNA here is from genome assembly GCA_004027475.1 of Anoura caudifer. Classification (NCBI taxonomy): domain Eukaryota; kingdom Metazoa; phylum Chordata; class Mammalia; order Chiroptera; family Phyllostomidae; genus Anoura; species Anoura caudifer. Next base: position 102,360 of record PVKU01005299.1, on the reverse strand, counting down.
AGAAGAGGCAGCATTTGATCTTGAGAGTGGTGGATGGAGGCGGAGTTGTATGGAAAGGCTTCCTGAACAAAGCACACTCTTAGCCTAGGATTGAAGGCCAAGTAGGAATTTGCTTGACAGTTGATGAGAGGTGAGTTTTAAAGTGGAGGAAGCTTCAGATGCAAAGTCATAGAAATGAAAGATACTGGGAATGACATAGTATAGCTGGAGCTTAGATTCATGTGAAAGTGACATGAATCAAACCTCTGAATCCAGGTGAGGGGCCAGATGGTAGAGAGGTTGGTGTTAAGTGCTGAAGAGGTTGGACCGTACCATCTTCCAGTGGAGAAACATTAAATTATAAGCAAGGCAGTAATGATTACACTGAGTTTTAGGTCAGTCCTTTTGACTGTTCTGTGGCACATGTCTTGCAACCATGGTCATCGGAATCAATTAATTGTCTAGAGCAGGTAAGAGATAATGGGGTGTATGAGGAATCTTTGAAAACATTTAGGAGGCAAAAATAGCAGATCTTTGTAACAAACTTACTGTAATGATTGAGAATGAGAAGGAAGTAGAAAACATTCCTAAAGTGTTGACTTCAGATGCTGAATGCCATTACATGAAACAGTCAATGCTTGGGAAAAATGGTAAATTCAAATTTGGACTTGATGTTGCTAACTGTGGGTCATCTGGTCAGGAATAAAGGTCTAGGAAACAAAATGGTTGTCCTTGATAGTGCTCAAGGTATTTGTGTAAATTTAGAAGGAAAGTGACTCGATGACAGAAATTTTAGAAACACTGACATTATGAAGCAAGGGATCCACAGGTGGGTTCATGAAGGAAACTAAGGACTGACCAAGGGAATCATTAAAGAGTGTTGTGAGTGCTGTAGACTGAATGTTTATATTTTTGCAATATCCATATGTTGAACTTATTTTCCAGTGGGCTATTAGAGACTGGACCTTTGGGAGATAATTAGGTCAGGAGGGTCCTCATGAATGGGATGAGTGCCCTTCTAAAAGAGACCCAGAGAACTTCTTCACCCCTCTGCCATGTGAGAACACAGTGAAAAGATGGCCATCCAAGATCCCAGGAATCAGGCTCTCACCAGTCTGAATCTGTTGGCACCTTGGTCTTGGACTTCCGAACTTCCGAACTATAAGAGAGTTCTGTTTATAAGCCACCTAGCCTGTGGTATAGCAACTGAACGAACTGTAATAGTCAGAGAGTCCAATCAAGGTAGTTTTGGGAATGGCACTATCATCAGTGTCAAAGAAAGATAGAAGTTAACTTGATGAGCCCATTACGTTGAGCAGCAGACAGTGCTAGTTATAGCTGAGAGAATAGTTTTGGTAGTAGTAGAACATGTTTGATACATTAAAATTAGGAGGGCCTGGGAAGGGTGGAGAACAACAGACAGTGACAGCAGTGCACTTTTTAGAGAGGCTTGTCTGAAAAATGAAAAGAGAGCTAGAGGGGAAATAGTAACACTGGGATTGACATGAGCATGCTTATCTGCTGAGCATGCAAAACCAGCAGTGTTTTATTACCTCCTTTGGCTTTTTATAGTTGTTGATATTGCTATTTTTGAGAGATTATAATTGTTACTAAGACTGTATTGAACCATCAACCTCTGCTAGACATAAAACCAAGAGCATGAAAGGATATAGGCTTGATTGAAAACATTCAACATTTCAGTTTCTTTACAACAAAAGGGACATTCTTTTTAGATTAGATGAACCTCAAGTGGGAAAGTAGTTCATGGTTGAGAAAAGCAGCTGAGAGAAGTGTGGGTGCAGTTTGTTTTCCGTGGGAGGAAAGAGAGGTAAGCTCTGAATCGCGCACAGCAGGTGGCAAAATGGAAAGTACTTTAAGACTTTGCTAGTTTCAGCAACAGAATGAACACAATAAAAAGCAGAAGCACTGCCCAGAGAGTAACTTCCTGTTTGGTGTGCTGAAAACTTTTAATTATAAATGTTTAGTTGGCTGTGGGAATGCTGCCTGATAGGTGGTTCCAGAGAGGCATCTTCACCTAGAGTGAGCGAGAAATAGTTGCAGATGGAGTTTTGCAATTATATGCTCAATATATAGTTGTTAAGGAGAATTTGGTGTGATCTTCTATAATGCAGTTCTTTGTTACCTACCCTATAATGCTTATTGTGCTCATTAGATTTTTGTTAATATTCTTCCACTGGCTTTTTAGATTCTAGTTAGGTAATGCGATGTTCTCCCTATTCCAGTAACTTTTCATACTTAAGGTCAGTCATACAGACTATACAGCCCCCCCAAAAAGTTTGTTGACATTGAACTGAAATATACTCACTAGAATACAGAATTAAAAAGGGGGAGAAACTATCCAGATATGATAGAAATGAATATACACCTCTGTACTTTTACTGGTATAATTTAACTAAAATTGTATAAAGAAGCATCTATGAACTCTTTCAGAATTATTGTTAAAATCTCCCAGGGAATTAACCTTCATTTATTGGATGTGATTTAAATTCCTCAAAGGAAATAGTTCAGAATTTAGGAGTGGACTTTATCTGAATCCCTAACAGAGTCAAAGACTAATTCTTGTTTGTTACTTACAGTTTCTCCTTAATTAGTTCATCTTTAAATTGAGCAAAGCACATCCTGCTTCATAGGGATTATACAAAATGTAGATCAAAATGAAAATCGGTGTGCTACTTCTGGAGTGAGAGACTAAAGTTGCTTATTTTGTAAAGCATTTTGTAAAACACTTCAGAGACATTGTTTTTGTGTGCTGATGAAGTAGAGGAAAAATGATGGCAATTCATCATCCTCCTTATTTGAAAAATAATTACCTTTAAAGGTTATTTATGGTAACAGACTAAAAGTAGGACTTTAAATATATTTAATATAATAATTTTATCATATCCAGTATCTTTTAAAAATTAGGTCAAATCATTTGAAATCATTTTTATACATCAAAAGAAGTCAAGTGATGGCGATTTTATCTGGTTCAATCTAACACAGAAGCTACATTCATCTAAAAATTATTGCATTACAAATTTTAACATACAAACAGAAATATAGTGGGCTGGTATATATTTTCCTACAAGCAGTTGGATCTCAATATGGATGTAGGTATATTTCCCATTGCTTTAAAGTGCTTGACAGAATTTCTTTTTTAAATTATTGTGTAACCCCTCCATAAACTGGGAAGTGATGAGAGGACTTTTGTGAGGTGCAGCTAAATTTGGGTCTGAATGACATATTTTACAATATAGAAGCAAGGCCACAGGCACTGTTTAGCAGAATTCAGTGAAACCCATGGTGAACTTTATCTGGAACTTAGACATGTCTTTTAGAGTGATGCCCATTAAAAAATAAAAAAAAAAGACAACTCTCAAAAGCCTTAACTTAGTAGACACTGTTTCCTTTGAGAAATACTATTATCTCTTATTCATTAAATAGAACAAATCAAGTTCCAAATTCCATAGTGAAATTACTGTGCTTTTGTTGTTTTTTATTACAAGAATAAAAGAGCCTAGTCTTTCTTTCTTTTTGCCTTTGAGTGTTGTTTTATAGAGGAAGTCAGGCATTATTTTGTTTATAATTAAAGACTATGTACTAAAGCACAATTTGAATAAGCAACTTTAATTAATCAAGGAAAAAGCCCAACAACCTTCTACACTTATATTTTGGTTTCTAAGAATGACTAAAAAGGGTTTTCTTTTTTCCCCTTTGAGGTTAGAAGCAGGTCAGGTCAGTAATTGGAGCTGGCTAGTCATCAGCTGGTTTGACCTGCTAGGCTAGAATTTTCTTTACTACGGGAAAGTGTAATCAGAAAACCAGATGTATCCCCATCCTGAGACTGGAACATAATGAAAAGCAGGCAGTTCATTTATTTTCTCCAAGCTTTTCAGATCTTCATTCAGCCATTGGGGGCTTGACTTTGCACTGGGCCAAGGAACTACAGTGAGAGGCATTATTTAACTGGAGCAGAGTCCAGAGATGGAGAAATTGAGATTCAAATGCTTACGTTGTCTCCAATCTCCTGTTTCCTTCAAAAGTTGATGGCTATTATGTACTTTTGCCTGAAAACAAGGGACAAGCTAGAGATTTCAAATAACACTAGGAGCCTGTCCATTACAGGCTTATTCTGATTATAAGAGCTTTCTCCTAAGGTTCTATAGAATGTATGTCAGTGATTAGGGTGGGGTGAATGGGAGACCGTGCTCTTCTGAGTGAGTGGAGGGAGGGTCATGGCCAGTTTGTACATGCATATTCAATGTAATTCTTGTTTTTATAATGCAAACTACCTTATTCTACATTTGGGTCTGTAAATTTATATGTCTTACTTTCATCCTAAAGCTTTCCTTGTGTTTCCCAACTCAGTTCTCTATTAAAATTCATCTGTGTATCCTAGTTTTCATTAAAAAAAAAGGTCATCTAAAAGTTAATGTTTTTTTAACCAAGTTTTCATAGACAATCTTGTATATCATGATACTTTTGGAATGTGTTATAAACAGGTTTGAACTGTTTTTTGGACATTAACTGTTCAAAGGTTCTCTAACAAAAATAATGAGAACAATATTTATTGGAAGCATAAATGAATAAAGAAAAGAATTCAATTTACTAAGCCATTAGTCTATAGGAAGACATTTTAAAGACCACAATTAAGGAGGATTCCTCACGACAAACTACAGAAGAGACTTTTCTTTAGACTTCTGAAGGGCTGTATCAAGTAGGGTGAAAGGGTCAGAACTGTTCTTTTACTTCCATAACTAATTTTCGAGGAAGTTAGATCAGAAAGCAATCCAAAGAATCAAGATGCTTAAGTATCATACATGTATGAGTCAAACTGGAATTGTGCCTAGGATACTGAAGAGAAATCTGGGATTCTTTAGTTTCTGATTGTAATTCAGTGAAGGTGTTGAAGGAAATAAGTAAAGCCTCGTGGAGTGTATTCTTTTATGTGGCTTGGATATAGTTTAAAGAATGGAGAGAGGAAGATTGAATGTAGAGATCCAAATAAGAGATCTGTAAAAATAGTTGCAGAAAACATGTAGTATTCTTTTTGAGTTATCTCAGACACCACAAATACTTATTGAAATACTTAAAGCACAGTGAATGAGTTTATTCATACATACAGTAGATATCTGAACAGAAAAAGGTTGAGATGGATCTAGCTCTCTCTTTTAAACATCTTGTACCAGGAACTATTCCTGAAAATACAGAAGAGGAGAAACAGAGGGGAAGAGTTGAATTGACTTCATTCTCATGGTTTCTCTGCAGCCAAAGTCAGGCTGCTTTTCCTCAGATCCAAGACAGAAGAGGGAATTATCTTCTCGGGAGTGTTCAAGACTTTGGTTACAAAATAAAATGATTTATGCTAGGTTGGATTAGGACAGTATAGAATTTTATCCTATGAAGTTATTTTACTGGAGGGGGTGATGGAAGTTCTTTGGATCAGCATTCTCCAAGTGCCTCAGGCTTTCGGAATGACAGGGAGGAGACAATAAAGGAAACGTTTCACATGGATGTCGGTGGTGTCCATTCCCCTCCCTTACCTGTGATCAAGTGTAAGATGCTGGCATAACATCCTCTTTCACCCTGACCTTTTCCCAGCCTCCTTTCCTCTTTCCTTTTCTTCAAATTTTTAATCTTAATTTTCACATTACCCAGTCTTCCAATGCTTAAAACCTGACAAGTGAAATGAAATGAGTGAGATTTCAATAGCCAAGGGTGGGGATCAATGATCAATTTACGGACCTGGGTAAGCTGTTTGCATGGTAAAACAGGATTTTTCCAGAGAAATATTTCAGTTTGTGCTTAGACCTACCCTAAGGAATTTAAAAAGAAGACAACTATTTCCCAGAAAGAACTTCATTATACTTCCTACTTGGAACACTGATTTGAGTTCTGAGCAAATACCTTTTTTTGGTTTGTCAAAAATATTTTAAGGAAGATAAGAAAATGTAGGCACAGAGAAACAGCAAAATAGCTCAGAAAAAGCCAGGACTGAAATGAGCATCCAGAATATAATTCCCATTTTCTGTAGATCTTTTCCAGGCTCATTCCCTAAGCTGAATTTTGGATCGGGCCTAGGAAAGTTGGTCATCCCATGAACTTTGTCTGTAACCATCTGGATAACTGTCTGTCTCCTCACATAGACACTCTCTCTCTCGCTCTTGTGCACCTAAGCTCCTAAAACTTCTATTTTTTTGTATCTTTTTCATCATCCTCAGAAAGGTTCCCATCCTGTGTACCATTCCCTGAAGGTCCTGTTTCCTAAGGTTATCATTAAAACCGGAAGCTCATGCAGGCTAAAGCTGTCATGGAAAGTTAGATCCCTGATTCAAACTCAACCCAAAGAAAAACTCATAAGAGGGCTTTTCAAAATTTTGTAAAATAGGAGTGAAAACTATTCTGTAATTCCTGTGGATTTGTTTTTCAAATTCTATCCTACAGAATGCTAACTTGAACCACCATAATTAATTCACTTTGCTTTTTCAATGTTTATTTCTCCCATTGTTGATATTCTCTACTATTTTCTATGCCACTTAACTAAAGTTCTTTTTTCTTGCAAGCACATGAAAAATATTAGGTTAATCCACAGTTTTTAATCCACATTGATCTGTTAACGTAGGGTTTGAGGTCTCTAAACTAAAATAAAAGATGGCAGATGTGCACATCAGATAGCCAACATGAAAATGACATGCACTTAAGGTAAACAAGACCTACTGAATCATGGTGAAAGTGAAAATACCTAGGCAGGTCTTTCAGGTTTGCCTGCTTAAAAAATTTTCAAAGATCTTAAAACTGAATGTTTTATCTTAATGTAAAAACATTGTAATTTCAGTTATCCTGAGTCAGGATAATGATTTCTTTAAGGATCTAAATCATTCTTTTTTTTTCCTTAAGTAATTCTGTATTAGTGTATAGATTTAAGCCCAGGAGTATCTTTGCAAAATGATTATTATAAATTTAACAGATGACTAAATGGATATAAAGATGGGGGGAAACCCATGATTCAATATTATAATGAGGTGTGACTGAATCTTCATTTCATGTAGGATTAATCTTTATAGGTTGTGAAAAATAGACATCTTAATATGTAATACACAGAAAATCTAATCAATAAAGTTATGTACTTTAAGACTTATGATTAGCAACTAAAATAAAATTCTGACCAAAGAGCATATTTACTTTGAATATAAAACTCTCTTTTAACACCTGTACATAGAAGAGTGAAACAAGTCATTCACCTTCTAGAACTTATGTTACATTTTTTGAAGTAGAGGTGGTAGTTGCTATTTCTAATTAGAAATGTAGTCAATTTACTTTCTCATTTTTTCCATGAATACTATTACGGAATTCTTGCTAGTTACCTTCTGAATCAATATAGATGGCTCTCATTGGATTGGAAGAAATAGCACTAGTATTGTTAGCATTTCAGCGTAATTATGTATGTTCAGTAAAGTTATATAACATTATATAACTATATAAATTATATAATAATTTTAATAAACATACAAATATGCAAGGGGTAGCATAAATTGTTTGGATATATGCAACATAAACCTGTAAATTTAAAGAAAAAAGTAAATATAAATGTAAAATTATAAATGTAAGGAAGGTATTATTGCATATGAAATAATAGCTTAGGGACTTTGAGGGTACTGAAACTGAGATTCCACTGAGTTTTGTCCTTTGAAGTTTTTTCCTTAGGAAGGGAATATTAGCATTCACCATTTACTTAGTTGATGTCTGAGCCACTTCTGTTAATACCAAATGTGATTCAGGTGGCTTTTAACATTATTAATTTTTAATCATATAGCAATTGACATTGTTCTGAATACTCTTCATCCCTTATCACCTACTGCTCAGCATTCTGTTTCTTAGAAAACTAGAGAGAGAAAAATGCAATGGAGAATTTGGGAACAATTAGGTTGGGAGCCACTGTTGCTGCTCTCCTAGGCGCTGATCTAGGGACTAGAGAACCCCATGAAACAGCAGGCTGACGAATTCTCTGTTATCAGTCATGAAACAATAGGTTGACCAGTTCACTTCACCAATTTCAGTGTGAAGTGTAGCTTAACAAATAACCAAAGGAAATTTCTTTATAAATATTATTGACTGGGTTATCACATGTCTGCACATTGATTTATTGAAGCACAGATTCATAAAGCATTACCTGAATTTACCATAAACTTTGCATATATAGGACTTGGGAAGAACATTATTTCTCATGTACCTCTTTTTGGCATAAACCTGCTACGTGATTCATATTGAATCCTATTTTAATGTTTCAAGGTGTCAACATATTCTGCTTTGGTGGGCTGGTTGGTATATGGAATTTACAGGTGAGGAGTATACAAATGGATGGGTTGAAAATAAAGAGTTGGGTTGGGCTTGTGATCCGGTCCCTGTAACGTACGGAGGCAGAGGGAAAGGGCTCTGGCCCCCTCGGCGTCATGTCTTCGGTTCCAATGGTTTCCAGTCCACCGGTTCTATCCTCAAGTGCTGGGACACTGGTCTTGGGAAAAAAATAAATAAATAAAATTTAAAAAGAAAGAAAGAAAGAAAGAAAGAAAGAAAGAAAGAAAGAAAGAAAGAAAGAAAGAAAATAAAGAGTTAATATATTATGCATTAAGTCTTTGCAATGTAGATAGAATTTGTGTTTTTTAAAACAAAATTTCAAAACTGATTTATGAAGGTAACTGCTATCCTTCAATTCTTTCCTTTAGAATAGTTAGACTTTGTTTAATGATTGATGTCATTTAAATCTTCTCCTGGGATTGCTTTTTGAGTCACTTTATGAACCAAAGAATATAATCCATTTATATCTTTTGAGTACAGCACTTTTATTTCAACCAAGTATCATTACATAGTGTGATGACTCATGCTTATTTACCAAACCTCCCTCTGAATACCCACTCCAGAAAGAAAACCCACAAAGTGTAAAGATTGTCCACCACTGACAATAGTCCAAAGAAAGGCTTAGGAAATAATTCAAAAGAGGAATTCCAAACATGAAAATTCTTTTGGGCAATGGCAGCATTAGGAGAATGATATAAAGCCATAAATGTGAATGTCCAAGCAGTCCACAAGCCAGCTAGGCCGCTGGAGTTGGGGTGGGGACATTTTTCTCAAAATACTCAGGGAAACTGGAGCAGTAGAGGGGTGTGGGGAACCACTGCTTTCCAGGATGTGTCCTGGAACCTGGCATGGCCTACGTCAGACCATAGCACAAGGAAGCTGGAGGAGAAATGCCCACATTGGATGGCGTATTTGGGGAAACACCAGCTCCTCTATTGATAGGAACAGGAGACTGGAGTGCAGGACTTGGGGTGGCAGAAACTGGCTTGGCCCTGGACTGCATGACTAAGCTTTAGTCCATGCTGACAACCACAGGGCTCTCCAGCAGACTATTCTACAGGCCTCCAGTTTTAAAGCCTCCAAGTTTACTTGCCTATTAGCTCTGTCCTAAGTGACCCCTTTGAAGGCAACAGCCTGGGTTTATATAATGGTACTAGATTGAGTGGCAAGTCCTACATCTAACTATACCTAGCTCTGTGGTCTTGGGTAATTCACTGTACCTGCCTGAGCCAAAGTTCCTTAATTTGTAATAGCAAGCAGCTCTACATTTTTTTACTATTGCAATGTTTTATAGTCTCTGTATGATTAAGTACCTAATGAGCAACAATATAAACAATCCTTATTTTAGAAACACATGAAGGGGGAAAAACATTCTTTTCACTTTGGTATAGCATGCAATACATCACTTACCTGGATGATAAATATCCAGAACATGTGAGATCAACCTCAGTAAAAACAATAGGGTGCATTTCCTGTTGTTCATCGCAGTAGCAACTTTAAATATTATACCAGCTTGCTTCCATTTTGTTTTAAAATAAATTCCTACTTCATAATTCCTTTAGGTTATCAAATAGTTGAAAAACTATTTAACTCATAAAAGCTCACAGTGGGCCAAAATGAATTACAGGCATATCTTACATATGTGTATTTTGGTCAGAAATGCTTTCTTTCCAAAGTTTCAATTTTAATAAGCCTTTTATGGAGCTTGCCTTGTATGTGACGACATTCTCCACACGTCATGTAGATTGGTATTTCTTTTTTGAAATATGCCTGGATTGCACACCCTGACATGCTTATAAACTAAATGCAGAAATGGCACTGTAGAAATAATTATTTCATGCATAGCATCCGCAACTTATTTCCACTGTTTAACCTCACACACATTGTTCTCATTTCCACTCTTCACAAGACATTTGTTCTTTTCACTGTTCTCTACTTTAAGTGGATGAGGTTCATCTGGTTTGTTGATGTTATGAAATATGGAATTCTCATATTAATAGTTCAAAATCATATGGGAATACTTTACACCGTGTCTTTGCCATGATGCAGTATTACCTTGTATCATATAGAATGAGTTAACATGATATTAAATTACTCTTTTTTATGTCATTGACATTTTTTATTTTTCTGAGTACCTTTGTTTTCCTATTTGTGAAATGTGCAACTATGACACTGAAAAAGAAAATCTCTGCACTTATTTGGAGCTTGACTTCTATATAAAATTATGAAGATGTAATTATTTGAGAGAAGTGTTGTTGAATAGTGTCATCTGAAGATGTAATTATTTTTGTTTGTTTGATCAATGTAGTCAGATAAAACACATCAATGCATTAAAACTATCAGAAAATGCTCTAATCTTTCAAATAGTGTTGTCTGACTTTTCTAGAATATTAATTTTGTGCCTAAGATAATGTGGGTCACCGATTTTTTTGCTAAGTGAATACAAGCAGATTATTTTGCTTAAGTTCTTATTTTAACCAACTATGACATAATGCACTTAAAGATAACAACTTTATCAAGAGTGTAATTATAACTGCCCTATTGTATTTTTTCTCTTTACTTTAAAATCTGAATGTTTAATTTGCATCTCTCTGATGGCCAGTGATGCTAATCATCCTTTCATATGTCGATGAGATACCATTTCACACAGGCCAGAATGGCCATCATAAACAGATCAACAAACAATAACTGCAAAAAGGGAACCCTAGTGCACTGTTGGTTGGAATGCAGACTGGTGCAGCCACAGTGGAAAACACTATGGACTTTCCTCAAAAAACTAAAAATGGAGCTGCCTTTTGACCTGGCAATTCCATTGCTGGGATTATACCCTTAAAATCCTGAAATACCAATTCAAAAGAATCTATGGACCCCAAAGTTCATTGCAGCACAATTTATAATAGCCAAGTGCTGGAAGCAACCTAAGTGCCCAACCTAAGTGGATCAAAAAACTATGTTACATTTACACAATGGAATTCTACACAGTGGAAAGAGAAGGGGCTCCTAACCTTCTCAACAGCATGGATGGAACTGGAGAACATTATGCTAAGTGGAATAAGCCAGGTGGTGAGGGACAGATAACATGATCTCACCTATAAGTGGAACCTAATCAGCAAAACAAACAAGCAAACAAAATATAACCAGAGACATTGAAATAAAGAACAAATTAATAGTAACTAGAGGGAAGGGGATGGAGATAGGAGGGGAAAAAAGGGGAAGGGTTGTCAAGGAACATGTATAAAGGACCCACTGACAAAGCCAAAGAGGGGCAGGATTGAGGGTGGGGCTGGGGAAAGTGGTGGTGGGAAAACTGTCCTGGGACAACAATAAAATTAAAAAAAAAAAAACCTTCAATATTTAGTAAATTATGAAGATGCTAGAGCACTGGTTCTCAAACCTGAGTGTGCACCAAAATCATATGGGAAGCTTGTGAAAACAGACTGCTAGGTCCTGTCCCAGAGTTCCTGATTCAGTGTATGGGGACTGGGACTGAGACTTTGTGTTTCTGACAAGTTCCCAGGTGATGGCGGTGCTGCTCCTGTAGGCCTTGAGAGCTCACTCTGAAAATCACTGGGATAGACTGTGACAGGAAGAAAGAGGGAAAATAGATAATCATAGCTCTCTATGAAGGCATTTCCACTTTTAATGTAACTTAAAATAAGATTCAATATTCAAAAATGCCAGAAGCTGAATTCAAATCTAAATCAGAATTTAAAAATATAGAATTAAAAAGACATTAAAAAAACCATAAGCTCTTTAAAATAGGCTCTCTTTTTTCATATCAATGGCTGCTGCCCAGAGAATCCTCTGGCACCAGAGATTTTTAGAGGTATAAAGGACAGTTGAGCAAAACACTTTAGTGAGCCCAATTGGGAGAGAGCATGACTTCTGAGGGAAGAACATGGTCTAGGATTTAACACATGAGGCTTTGAGACTCAACTCCTGCACTTCGGTGTCAAGAAATTAAAAGGCATAATAGTACACCCCTCCATCATTAAAAAGGAAGGAAATAAACTCGTCCTTTGAGTGTTCAGCTGTGATATCAACACCTAGCAGAGCCAAATATAGATGTGCAAATGACCATCTAAAGAAACCCAAGGGGCTTCTGAGTCTGCTGAGCAAAACTAAATTAGATTAAACTCATTCCTCTATTTCTAGAGAGAAGTTTCTATTAGGCAAGTAGAGAGTCTATGATGGACTCGAAAATCTTACATGCTGCGGTGAGCATATCTGCCTTCCAAAAAGTCTTACGTGCGTTCATTGAGAGCATCCCTCTAGAGAAGAAAGGTACACTGTCAGAGGAACTTTCAAGTTCCCTGTTCTAATAGTCAGTGTTCCAAGTACAATGCTGATGGAAGTAAGCTTAGCTAAATATTCCCCAGTGTTGTCCTAATGACAAAAGCCATCTCTTCTGTGAGTGTCCGGACATCTTAGGGTACCTTTGCCTAATGCCATTTACAATACCCAAATTTTCCAACCCCATGGGTCTTAGTCAGTGCTCACAGTGAACTTGTGATTGTGGTCTGGCTCCCCTAGGCAGGTGTGTCAATTTCAAGATTAGGGTTTCTACAACAGCCTGTTTTCATAGTTAAGGAGTAAGTTGGCTTATTATATAAAGAGAATTGGATGCAACTCTTATCAGTTTCTCCATGCAGTAATTCTTCTTGGTTTCTCAATGATGAGGCTCCTGATTATGTTTGTTTGTTTTTTCCCTATAGCTTAACCCTAAGGACAGAATGTGTTGGTCATTCTGAGTCTGTATGGCAATTTTATTTCTCTGAAATGATTAAATTGTCATTTTTTGCTTTATAATTAAGTCTAATGAGCTTGGAAAATGTGCTTCTGCCCCCAAGTAGCTGCTTGTAAAGCCAAGGGCCAAACCTCAGACCATGATCAATCCTCCAAGCCATTAGTGCCCTGCCTTGGGCCTTTGGGATTCAAACCATTGGCCCAGGTCTTTGCTTGTAATAACCAGATACAACTACATTGTAACAATTAGCATTTAGTTTCCTACATATACTAGCTATTGTTATAGTACAAATAACTTAACTCTCTTGGAAGGCTCAGATAATAGATCTGATGTATGTTCTGACTTGCAGCTTAATAAACTTCATGATCTAATGCAGGTTTTGGTTAGAAACCTCAAGGGAGAAATGCCCATATTTCAGACACTAAAGATTTCTGCCACTATATGAATTATTCTTATTGACCATTTACACTTGAGTTCACTGCCATCATTTTCTCATCATCTACCAAAGCATTTTTCTTTGCCTCTAGCATTCCCTACGTCTTCATTTTTTTGTCTTTATCTCTTTTCCCCACTCAGTTCAGCTTCCTGAGGGTCAGATCTATCTGGTCACACAGAGCCCCACTCTCAGAAGGGCCCTGAACTTCACTTAATGCTTTGTCATTATCTTGAAGTACTCGGTATTGTTTGCAGAATGTACTGCACTGGGCCCCCAAAATGACCACCGGTATGCTGATAACTTCCAATTCTGTATCTTGATTCTAACAGTCACTGCTAAACTCCAGTCAAAGTCTATATAACTGTCTAAAGTCCATCACCACCTAGACCATAACATTTCAAAACTGAAAGCATTAACTTCCTGTCTCCTGCCCAAAAAGCGTGTCCTAACTCAATGCAAGAGGCCCTCAGTTTTTCAGTATTTAAATCAGAAATCTTGAGAGTATTTTCTTCTTTCTTTCTTGCCAGGTATTGCATCATATGTTGAAATAGTTCATCCTCATAACAAACTTTTATTTATAACCTCTCTTCCCATTTCTTTTGTCTATGCATAACTTTGGCTCCATTTGTGTGTGCTTCTCAGTAGTCCCTTGTTCCTGGTGTTCTCTTCCTCCCCTCCATATCTCACTACTGGCCTTTCAAAAAGGCATCTCTGGCAACTCCCCTCTCTTGTTTTATAATACATCAAGATAAATTCCCCATCCTTTCTACGGCATATGAATACAGTCATACTTTGGTGCTCACTGGCTTCAGAACTCGTCAAATCCTGTACTCATTGCATTTTGATGAGAAGAAAATGTTTCAGCCCTCAGCAGTAGCCCAGGACTCATTGCACTTGCTAGAGCTCGTATGAGTCAATGACAACACCCTGCAAGAGAAAGTGCTTCATCACATATCCCTTGCTTGGTACTTAATCAGTATTGGCGCTCATCACAAGTTCCAGAAAAAATTAATGACAAGAACAAAGGTATCACTGTATATATATTTGTGAACATTGCCTTTAATTGTAGCTTACTCCCTTCTCAGGGGTCTCTCATTTCAAACTATATCAAACTAGTGGTACATTTTCTAAAATTCCTAAAATTTCCATGTTCCTGCAGCTGTTGGCCTTTGCAAATGCTGTTTCTATGTTCTGAGATGTCTATCTCCTGGTCAGCTTCACTGTATCGTATACATTCTTTTTCAAGATGAAGCCTAATTAATGTGGTTCTCCTTGGGAAAGGTGGTGGATGATATGTCTTGCAGCCCGGGTTCTCATAGCTCCATGTTCATAATTTCATTTGTGCATTTATCTAATTGAACAAAATTTTCTTATTTGTCTTTCTTCCTAGGCAGTGATATACTTTAAAGCAGGCAATTAGTGTGATTCACTCAGCTTATCAAGGACCAACATATTGTAGGTGCTTGAGAAGTGTTTGTAGACTGAAAGAAGAACCAGCAATTAAGGCTGTAGTTATCTGTCATTATATTAAACATAGTTTGTACAGTCAGGGAGCCAACTGCAGGTTGCATATTGGCTCTTCCACTCTGTACCTGATCCTGGACTCAGTACATTGATCTGTGCCTTAGCATTCTTTTCTGTAAAATGGGTACATCAACAGTACCAATAATAATCTTCATTGCGAAGATAAATAAAATTGTACAGGTAAAATGCTTAGAATGGCGACTGGTACTTAGATAATATTTTATGGCATGCTTGCTATCATTTTTATGACTTATAGACATTCACACAAAAAGAAAATGCACTCTGTTAATTCAATAACTATCTATGGAAAATGCTATGTTTAAAACTATGCTAAATATGGTGGAGGACACAAAATAAATTTTATACCTGTTCTTGTTTTCAGAAATGTAGTTATTTTTTCCATAATCAAACATATTTGCAATGGCACCATTTGAGAATGGCAATACATTTTATTCATTTATTTCATCATCTATTGCACAAAAACCTGTTGAGCACACTCTCTAAGCCAGATACTATTTTGATATTGGGTATAGAGTTGAAATAAGCCTAAGAGAGTCCATGCTGTTGTGGGTGCAGGCTTATATGTTCTAGTAGAGAGATGACATGGTTGTATTAAAATGAACAGTAAGTCCAAATGAAAAAAAGGTGAAAGGCATATAAGCTGGAAGATTCACATTCATTCTAGACCTGGAAGCATCTGTCTGTTATGGGCAGAGTCCCTCCTGGAGGCTGCTTGCTCCATAGGGGTAGATACAATGTCTTACACACTCCATGGTTCCAGTTACAATGTCCAGATTGTGCCAGTGCTCCAAGGATAATGAAGAATTTAAAAATATTTAAAGTGAGCAAGATGAACAAAAGCTCAGAAATAGTCATGGGTTTGAATGTGTTCCTGTCTCAGTGATAACATGGCTGTAATATCTCAAGTTCCACAAGACGGGGAGGAACTATGGCCCTTTTCCTCACTGAATCTCCAGTATCTAAAACCAAATCTACAACCTAATAGCCATTCAATTATAAAATTTGTTGATTGAATGAATGGAAGAAGGATCTTTGAAAGTTAGTCTAAAAAACTGGAAATGTCTCCTTAGAATTGTCAGTGCTATTAAAATATCTGAATGGTGGAGGGACAGAACAGTTGCAGAGTTCTAATTAGACTAACTCTGAGGAAATGTAAAAGATGGTTTAACAAGTACAGACCAGTGGCATAAAGAGCAATGATATGGAAAGTATTAAAATCATTCTAGTGTGAGGAGAGGGCTTGGATTGGGGTAGATGCAGGGGAATGATGGGGAAAGGGGTGGGTAAGAGTTATACAGGGTCTGGCACAAATAACATCCCCTTTTTTATTACAAAATCATAAGCACTTAATTCTGTAACACAACAATATCACACGAAAGAACACCATATGACATTTTAGGTGAAATGTTCAAATTAAAACTTTAAATTATTACACCCATATTATTACCCTACCAACCACACTAAAGCAGGCATTACTTCTGCCGGACACTGTATTTTGAAAGTGCAAATTTCTGTGGTCTGATTAGTAAAGACTGACTAAGAAAACCAAGTTTAAAATGACAGAAAGGTTTAAGACAAGCAAAGTCAACAAGACGTGGGCTGAGGCAAAGGCTGTAGGAGTGTTGTGCTGAGAGGCAGAAAGAAGATTCCTACCACTGATAACACTCACACTTTGTTGTTCTGTTAGAGGTGATGAGTTGGAGTTAAGACACATACCTGGCCTGGTGTGCATGGGTGTCTGTAGTGGTGGTTTAAGCTGGTCCCCCTGCCTTTTGGTTAAGGTCACTGCTCTGGTTGGGTGTACCCATGCCCTACACTAAGAGAATATTTTTAATGTTATATCTGCCAGTACTCTAGTCTTACCTTTTCCTTGGCTACTTGCTCAAGATACAACATATAATTTTCTTCATTCTGATGTGTACTATGATTTGTTGTGAAAAGAAAGTGATAAAATGTCTGTACTAATACATACCAAATATATCTACACTGTTTAGTACTGATATGTGCTGGATGAGAAACTCTCAGATTTGGAGTACTGTAGTTGGAAAGTAAAAGGAGAAAGGAATTGGTACATTGAAGATACACTACTGTAAAGTCATCTGGATAAAGAGTGGCTTGAAAGAACAAATAAATGGACATATAAAAGGCACGGAGTTTTTATTTGTTTCAGTGGGAGAAGGATCAGAGTCTGGCTGCAACAGAGAATGAAAATGAATATGGGTGGTTGTTTTATCTACTCATGTTGTGAACTGTGTCCCCATCCCTGTCAAATTTCATGTTGAAGCCCTAAACCCCGATGGACATGTTATTTATATATCAGACTTTCGTAATTAGGGTTAGATGATCTCATGTGGGTGAGACCCACTTGATGGGGTTAGTAGCCTTGTAAGAAAGAGAGAGCACAGAGGAAAGTCCATATAAGGACACAGGGAGAAGGTGGCCATCTGCAATCCAGGAAGAGATTTTCTTGCCAAAACACAATCATGATGGCATCCTAATTCAGGACAGTAAGAAAGTAAATTTCTTTTTTCTCTTTTTAAAATATATTTTATTGATTGTGCTATTACAGTTGTCCCATTTTTATCTCCCTTTTATTCCCCTCTGCCCTGTACCCCCCTTCAACCATCATTTTCTCACTTTAGTTCATGTCCATGGGTCATACATATGAGTTCTTTGGCTTCTGCATTTCCTATACTATACCCCCTGTCTATTTTGTACCTACCATTTATGCTTCTTATTCCCTGTACTTTTTTCCCTATTCTCCCTATGCCCCCTCCCCACTGATAACCTTCCTAGTGATCTGTGTTTCTGTGAATCTGTTCCTGTTCTAGCTGTCTGCTTAGTTGATTTTTTTTTTCAGGTTATGTTGTTGATAGTTGTGAGTCTATTGTCATTTTACTATTTGTATTTTGATTTTCCTCTTTTTCTTAGATAAGTCCCTTTAACATTTCATATAATAAGGGCTTGGTGATTATGAACTCCTTTCACTTGACCTTATCTGGGAAGCACTTTATTGGCCCTTCCATTCTAAATGGTAGCTTTCCTGGACAATCTTGGATGTAGGTGTTTGCCTTTCATGACTTGGAATACTTCTTTCCAACCCCTTCTAGCCTGCAAGGTGTCTTTTGAAAAATCAACTGACAGTTTTAGGGGAACTCCTTTGTAAGTAACTGTCTCCTTTCCTCATGCTGCTTTTAAGATTATCTCCTTCTCTTTAATCTTGGGTAATGTAATTATGATGTGCCTTGGCATGTGCTTCCTTGGGCCCATCTTTTTTGGGACTCTCTGGGCTTCCTGGAGTTCTTGGAAGTGTATTGCCTTTGCCAGATTAGAGAAGTACTCCTTCATTGTGTTTTCAAATAACTTTTCAATTTCTTGCTCTTGTTCTTCTCCTTCTGGCACCCCTATGATTCAGATGTTGGAATGTTTAAAGTTGTCTCAGAGGTTCCTGAACCTCTCTTCATTTTTTTTGAATTTTTGTTTCTTCATTCTGTTCTGATTGAATGTTTATTTCTTCCTTCTGGTCCAAACTGTTGATTTAAGTCCTGATTTCCTTCACTTCACTCTTGGTTCCCTGTACATTTTCCTTTACTTCACTTTTCATAGCCTTCACTTTTTCCTCTATTTTGCCACCATGCTCAACCATTTCTGTGAACATCCTGATTAGCAGTGTTTTGAACCCTGCATCTGATAGGTTGGCTATCTCTTCATTGCCTAGTTGTATTTTTTTTTTCTGGAGCTTTGATCTGTTCTTTCATTTGGGTCATATTTTTTTTTGTCTCAGCACACCTGTTATGTAGTAAGGGGTGGAGCCTTAGGTATTCAGCAGGGTGGGGCAACCCACGTCCCTGCGTTGTGGTGCTATATGTTGGGGAGGTGTCTGAGAGGGAATAATGCTGCTTGCTCAGGTCAGGGCTAGCTTTCGGTTACTTCCCCTGTTACCCACAAACAAATTGGGCCCATCTGGTGCTGTTTCCCATGTGGGTGGTTTTGTGTACATTCTCGGACCCTGTGGGTCTCTCCTATGAACTCTCCTGGGAGGCTAGGAGTTTCTCCTGCCACCTCAACCCCCACAGGTGTTTTCAGCCAGAGGTTTTGAGGCTTTATTTCCCTGCACTGAAACCCTGGGTTGCATGGTCTGTCTCACTCCCCAGTTGTCCCTGTTTATCCACACACAAATGTGGGACCTCTGGCTCTGTCAGCTGCTGCCTTGCCCTGTCTGCCAGCCTCTGCCTTGCTGCAAGTACTCTCCACCCTGGTTGCCCATCTCTGCTCCTCCTACTGGTCTGGATGAATGTTTCTTCTTTAACTCCTTGGTTGTTGGACTTCTATACAGTTCATTTTTCTGGCAACTCTGGTTATTTTTTGTTTTTAAACTTGTTGTTGTCCTTCTTTTGGTTGTGCGAGGAGGCAAAGTGTATCTACCTATGCCTCCATCTTGGCTGGAAGTCCCTGAAAGTAAATTTCTGTTAAATCTACTCAGTCTGTGAGTATGAGATATTTTATTAATGGCAGCCTGAATAGACTGAGACACCATGTCATCATTAATACTAATCTGCCTAATGGAAATCATATTTTTAAAGTAGATAATGGTAGAGTGCCCCATATGTGTACATATTTTGCATCCTCTTGAGAGTACTTGAAAATTTTTTACTAAATTAGTCCAAAAGGCAGAGGAGGTTGTATATACACTTATTTATTCAACAAAAATTAGGTACCTCTCTGATGGAGGTGACATGCCAAGCCCCAGGGATCCATCACGGGCAAAATAAACAATTTCTGCACTCATCAAACTTACAGTTGAGTTGGACCTAGGTCATAGCCCAAAGGAGTATGTTTCTTCAAAGTATGAGTGTCCTTTCTTAAATTCACATACATATAAAGTACATCTGTGTTTTCTTTTAAAATAAACATTACGTATACTTAAAGAAATAAAAACTTTACTTTCTATAAATCAATTTTAGGGCCACTTCTTACATGGCCAATAAGGCATTTCAACCTCAGTGTTTGATTCCCCCTCCTACCTTTCTAGACCTGTGTCAGTGGAGTTGGAGGAAGGCGAATGTGTTGGAAGTAGGGGCCATACATAGATCAATTTCTATCATCTATATGGACAGTCACTGAGCCCACAGGGTAGATCCGGCTGAGTCTGGGGCCCCCGTATCCTGCTTGGTACATGGACATCTTCTCTAGGTGTCCTCCACCTAGAACCCTCCCTAAAGGTCTGGCCCTGGGCTATGGCCAGCTCACAGCTCTGTCTGTGACAATCATCTAGGACCCATAGAACTCTCTCCTGCCAACCTCTCTCCGGTCAACCTGGTTAATCGCTTTCTAATCTTGAGAAAACCTTTTCTTAAGCATGGTTGCATGAATATTTTGTCTACATTGGGTATTAAGTAAAGTATTAGTTATGTTTGCTTATTTCTTTTGTTTTTCACTAGAATGTGACCTTGTATAGTCCTTTCGAAAATAGGTTCAGTCCACACTACTGACTTAAATGATGGGAAGAAAATGAACCTGATGTGCAGGGAGGAAAACAAAATATAAGTTAATGTTTTATTTAAAAGCAAAAAAAAAAAAAATCCTAACACAAATGTTTTGCTCCTCACTTTTTCCAGGAAGCTGTATCATGTATATTTTGTTATTTGGATATCTCTGATGTATAAATAACTCAATTTTTCTCATTCAGACATTGTGGAACACCTTTTATGTACAAGGGACTATCCT
Organism: Anoura caudifer; assembly: GCA_004027475.1. Taxonomy (NCBI): domain Eukaryota; kingdom Metazoa; phylum Chordata; class Mammalia; order Chiroptera; family Phyllostomidae; genus Anoura; species Anoura caudifer. The sequence goes on along the minus strand of PVKU01005299.1, from coordinate 81,571 downwards.
AGACATGGTGAATACTTTGGGAGAAAATTCCCATCCCATAGGGTTTATATTCTAGAGGTAAGGAGTAATAACTGAGGGAAGATAGGCTGGTTGAGGTGGCCTTTGTCCTAGTGTCATCACCTAGTCACTTAAGAAACTTTAAATCTTTCCCAAGTTTGAGCAGAAACCCTGGCACAGTGTACTTTTCTGATATTTCAGCCAGTTAAGGAGATTTTGAGTAGTATAATGATTAGTTAGTCACCCAACATCAGTGATAAAATTAAACTTGAGGAAGGGTCAGACCACAGACTGCTTTTAAAAAGACCTTCTCTTTCTGCTTTTCCTCCTCCTCCTCTTCTTCCTCTTCCTCCTCCTTCTCCCTTCCCCAGCCCCTTCCTTCTCCTTCTTCTTTGTTACTTATTAGAAAACTTTTGTGAAATAATGGCTAGAAGATATTTCTCTGAGTCCAAGGAATTGTGTTTCTGTTCTTTCTTCCATCTTTTTGAAGAGGCCATCTCCTCCAGTTCCCATTTAGCAGTGTTTGTCAAATAGTTACTGTTATGCACCAAACACAGCTGTAAATAGAACAAAAAGGAAGAATCGAAAGGCACAGAGTATAAACATAAAATATTCTCCCAGTACCCTGCATGTAGATTTCCTAGGCCACCAGGGGGAAACAAACTTTAAGGTTAGATCATCTGCTTAGAAACCCGGAGAAACAAAATTCTCTCTCTCCTGAAATGGAGTAATAAAAATCTAGGCCATTTTAAAACGGCAGGAGTAGGGCGGGGAGAGAACAGGACTTCTAACTTAGTGTGACAGGCAGTTGGTCAGGGCAACAGCAAAGGAATCCCCACCCTGGGTGTGTGTGGTTCACAAACAAAGGGGCTGCCCTATCCTCTCTCCAAGGGGAAAAGTCTGGCTTTTATCTTCTACAAGTTCCCCAGGCACTGACTGGGAAGGCCAAACAAAAGAGCGGGTTTTCTTCTGTGCTTATCCTGTCTCTCTGTAAGGAGTACGTTCTTCAAATCTCTTTCCCTTCCTGCACTCTTCCGGCCCCCTCCCCAGACTCATGCTGCTTCCTGATAGTCCCTCACTCCCCAGGTAGCCAGGTGTGTCTGTGCAGCACATCCCTAAGCACATCCCTGGAAACATCCTCAGCTTCTCCTTTATGGTCACTTGCCTTTTTTATAAGTCAGTCTCTAAGCTTTAGGGAGGAATTTACCTGATCCGGGACACAGGGGAGGGGTTTGTGGCACATGGGACTCATTTACTCTAATAGTTTCTTATTTTTATTTTTTTTTCCATAGAAAGCAGCATGCCTTTTAGAAAGAGGAGCTTTGAGACAGGGTTAAATGAAAGCACAGAAATAAGATCATTAGAAATTGCAGTTTGAACCATGTTGTACTCCTGGGCAAGCATGGAGATTCCTACCCTTTGTCACCATGGCCGAGTTATCCTTCTCAAGTGCCCAGTTTGCTTTCCATAGCTTCAAGTGCATTGTCCTGTTTGAAAGACATCATCAATTAAAGGAAAAAAAAAAGAACTTTCATTCCTTAATCATAACATGTCCCCAGCTCCCGATGTTATCTTAGGGTAAGGCTGCAGGCAAACAATGGGCACTGAACTCTCACCTCAGGCTTCCCAGGTGCCCTGCCCCCTCTCCCCTTTGCTGTCTGGCTGCTCTTTACACATGCAGAGCATGTTTCCTTGTCACTGTCGGCCGGAATGCAAAATGATGAAAATTAATGCTGTTATTAAAGGATTTTTCAATTAAATGTGCAGTTTAGAGCCAGATGCTGCTTTCTTAAAGGAAGAGAAGTTTAAGTAAAAAAGTCTGACAGATATTCGTTCCATCTAGCGTGGCAGAATTTATAGTAGATTACAGTCTTTGATTTCTGCGGGCTTGGGTTGTCAGGTCCACTTGCAAATGGGCTGTGGGAAAGAGTTGCACTTTTGTAATTTGAAAACATATGGGACATATGGTAAATATTACACCCATAACTGTTACGATGTTTTGCTTCCTTTAAATCCCTTTCTTCTTTGCCTTCAGTGGGTTATTTTCAAGAACTCCATTACCTTTCTACCTCTGTTTTCCCATGGAGTACATTTTGCATTATTCTGATGCCTTTAGAGTCCCACTGAAAAATCTAAAAATTGTGTTTCTGAGCTAATATTCATCATGTTTCTATCTTTGTGTGAAAAGATATAGACTGTTTTATTTTTTTTTGTATTTTATTAAATTCTTGAAGGGGTGTATATGGGGGCTAAATGACAGTGGAAAATACGATAAAAAAGTTTAAAAATGAATGAGATAAAATATCATATACTTAACTCACAGGTATTTACTGATATTAACTTAGAGGAGATATAGGCTGTTTTAAAAGTGAGTTTGAATACTGTGTTTTTTTGAGGCCCTTCCCCTAACTTATATCTTTAAGTGCATCATTTGACCAAGTAGTGGCACGTGCTTCTGCTAGGCTACAAAATGGGAAACATACAAGTCTCAGGATCCAAGAAACTGAATTATACCTACAGTTAATAATACAGTATTATGCATTGAGGAGGTAGGGCAATGGAGCAAGAAAAAGGACTCATTGACATGGACGACATTTTGGTAATTGCAGGGAGGGGGGAAGGGTTGTGCCTGGAGGTGGAAGAGGATATACGGGGGATAAATGGTAATGGAAAAAATACAATAAAAATATGTTAAGAGGGCAGATCTTAGATTAAGTATTCTTACCACGAAGGGAAAAAACACAAAAGCAAACAAAAACTGACAAAAACCACAGAAAAACAACACAAAGGAATTTTTGAAGGTATAGATATGTTTAGTACCTTGATTGTGGTGAGGTTATCATGTGTGTATGCACATGTCCAAACTCATTAAGATGTATACATTAAATGTACACAATTTTTTACCAATTGTATTTCAATAAAGCTTAAAGATAAACTGTATAATAATCAGGTAAAGTTTATTACAGAGTGCAAAGATCTGTGGGAATCCAAAGGAATGAGACATTATGTTTGATTAGAATGATCAAGAAAAACTTTACTGTGGGAGCTGCATTTGGAGTCAGCCTATTAAGGGTATTGTGAGAGGCAAACATGGATAATTTGAGGTCCCTCCTGGGAAAGGATACCGGATGACTGTGTGTAGACTGCTATGTGACATCTCCCATTGTAAGGTTGACTACTGGAATTCAAAGTTAAAATGTTCAAGAGTAAACCAAGATGGGCTGGTGATCTCCTTCAATATAAACTCATCAGTACATAAGTCACCAATAAAAAAAATGAAAGGTCATAGCTTGGCTATTTCTCCAGATTCTCTAGTTGACTTTCTTGATCAGCTTTGAGAACCACTGGAACTGAAGTTCATTGCAAAGAAGAGAACTATCCTTGCCCTCTTATTATAAGGCCAGGGATATCCACCAATATGGCACTTCAGGCATGACCATTTCTCACTGACATTACTCTAGGAGTGGGCTAACTTGTCTGCTCATCTCATAGAATCCCTTTTCTACATTAAAGTCAGGGTGATTTTTCTAAAACAACAAATTGACTCATCCAACTTCTTGGTTAAAATACTTAAAAGGCTCCTATTGCCTCCAGAAAAATGCCTAAGCTCTTTAAAACAAGATATTCATGATCAGATTCTTGCCCATTTTTCCATTCCATCCCTTCCTATCACCCTTTCTACATGGATATAGTTCCATTGAAACTCTCTTCTTTTTTTGAATTTCATCCTCCTTCCAAGGCTGACCTTTCAGGTGGACCCACTCTGACTCCTGCGTGACTCACCTACTTTGACTCTTCCTCAGAGACTCCTAGACACCACTTCCTGTAAGAGCACTTTCCTAACATTGCAGTCCAGCCCAGAAGCTGGGCTTTGATGGTATTAAAACAATTATTGTGCTTTTAAAATAATTGTTTGTCTATTACCTACTAGACAATAAGCTTTGTGAAAATAGTAATTAACTTGTCTTTTGAAACTTTGTGTTCCTAGAACCAAGTACTATGTCAACAAAAGTAATGTTAAAAGAATGAATGAATAAAGGAAATTGAAAACATATTTCTCTAGAGGTTCTACAATAGCAAAGACTGAGGAACAAATTTCACAAACAATTTAAAAAAAGAGATTTTAGCAGGATTCTCAGGCTTTTGCTACTTAAATAACTAATTTTTAAATAAAACTTTTACCTTATGATTCGCTAATGAGATTATAACTAACTATATTACAAAATATTATTTTTATTATTATTATTTGTAAACATTTTAATTATTTATCTTTAGAGGGGAAAGGAAAGAGAGAGAGGGGGGAGAGAGAAACATCAACGTATGGTTGCCTCTCATGCGTCCCCTGCCGGGAACTGGTCTGCAACCCAGGCATGTGCCCTGACTGGGAATTGAACCACAATCCTTTGGTTCATAGGCCCATGCTCAATCCACTGAGCTACACCAGTCAGGGCAAAAAATATTATTTCTAAATGGTTTTTATTTTTGTTATGATTCTTTGTAAGTGTATCTCTCATATTCAAAAACTAACCTAAGGTCAAATGCTTTAAGTACCATTCTAATATGTTAGCTCTAAAATAATTTTTGCCTACATTTAGTGATCATTTAATTAATGTAAATATTAATATTAACTAATTAGAACTAATAACTGATATGAACTAACTACCCACAGATCATTCAGAAAATGTGTTAGAAGCTGAAGTAGATAATAGTCAAAAATGTTATATATGTTGTAAACAATAATGGTTAAAAGAAAATTTTCTAGATTTCTAGTAGAATAGTGAAATATGCTGCTTCTGATATTTCAGGAGATCTCTAAGCTATGTCAATTGCTTAATTTTTTTATAGTAATGTTATCAGTTTTAAGTGACTTTATGCATTTAGTTTGTATTTATAGTTCTAATAACTGTAAATGTCCCCCTTGCTCAAGGATTCTTCATTGAAGTTCAATGACCTCTCAGTTGTCTTATCAATGGGTTTCAAGGGAAGGGAAGGTATCTGTGTACCTTCCAAAGTTATATATAAATGTTTCTATTTACTTATGTGCTTCTCCCACTTGTCTTTAAGTTTTGTGAGCTTTTCATGGGTCTCTGAGTTGTCTCAGCTACTGGGATGACTGAGTCCTGATGTTTGCCTAATTTGTCATAAAACATCTGACCACAAAATAAATATATATGACCAGGAAATAAATACAGTAAAAGCAACTAAGTCTGCAAAGAAAAGTACAGAAAGTACAGGTTTTATTGCTTTAAATTGCTATGGGAATGATAAGAACAGGTGATTCTGGGTTGGTACAGTAGATGTAAACATTTAGCCAGGTTCTTGATCAAATTCTTAAGTATCTCATCTCATGAAAAGCACTTTGGTGTGCTGAGAGTGATAAAAGCATAACACTATAGATTCGTGTAGACTTCATTTCAATGTGCCATGGGGATATTAAACATTCATGTGGAAAAGATTGATTGCAACTAGGAAAAGCTGGTTCAAGCTAGTTTTCCAATACATAAACTGAGGGAGAATGACAAAGGGAGAAAATCATTGCAGACAAAGGAAACAGTTTGATATAGGGTGAAAGGAGAAGACCAAGCATCTATTTTGGATCAGGGAGTGGAGCATTATGGCAAATATAGGTGGTTCTGGGCAGTGGAGTATAATGGAGAACACTACTTGAAAGATAGGTAGAGGCCAAATAAATATTTGAATGCTGGGTTGGGCATTTGTACTTTACTCCATACTTGGTAAGGGAGTCAGTCTTTGAAACTTTGTGAGTTTTGTGTAACATGATCACATTCTTGTTTAGGAAAATGTTTTTTTAAAAGCACTATGTAGGATAGATTGGAGGAGGAAAAGAATGAAGAGGTCTACAATGCAGAAGACCATGTTGAAATAATCCAGATGGTACAGGATAAAGAGGTTTATTTATGAGAGTATGTAAATGTGGTAGAGAGAGAGAGAAGGGATGTCATTCTACAGAGGAATTTGTCAGAATTTTATGTATGATTGGATGTAGTTGTGAAATACAGGGATATATCGAAGATGATTGTCAGGTTTTAACTTCAATTTCCTGGGCTGTTAATGATGCCATTAGCTAAAGAGCAAAATAGGTTTAAAAACACTTTTTTTTTTGCAGGGGAGGGGAGGCAGCTGTATTCTATTTTGAGCATGTTTTAAAGATGCATTTGGAAAAGTCTAGTCCACAGCCGGAAATATGAGTGTAGAAAGATGCAGACTTGAGAAATGGACAGTGAAGTTATTTGTAAAGTTGAGTTATATGACAGAATTTTTAATAAAAGAAGACTCACAAAAGAAGAGGGTCAGGACAGAGGATGTTAAATAGCACGGAGGTTCCCCTGAGAGGAATGGAGTGGTGGCCAGTGTGTTGTGTGACTGGGGAGGCATTAGCTTTGGGAGAAGTTACGAAATAATCAATGAAGCAAAGTACTAGAATCAGAGCAATTGTCAAGTACTCTGAAAGGAACAGATGAAAAACAGACAAAGATTATAAAAAGTAAAAGATTGTGAGCTATGAAACTGGAGGGACTTCAAAAGGCCAGGACCAACAAGCCTCTAGAGCAAGAAACTTTTGGCTGAACTTGACAATAAGGAACAATAGCTTGTTCACATTTTGCAAGTGTTACTGTATCAAAATTTGCTCTGTGAAAAGCGAAATCAAGAGAAACCAAACATACACTCCTTTAGCATTTATGTTTTGATGACTGGGACACAAAGCATCCTACAGATTTATAAACAAGTTGTTTTAAATATAAAATATTTATTCAGGCTCAAAGTAAAATTCTGTCATGATTTTTATTAGTAAACCATAAATCAAAGTCTACACTCAAACACCACCTGTTAGAAAAATGAAACTTTTCTGGGAACATTGTGTTGGTTCCATAAACAAATTTTATTGAATTTTATATAGCAGTCCCCCAGATCGTATTTGGGTGTCCCTGTTGCGATCTATCCTAAGACTAAAAGGAAGGTACTCTGGGATCGTTTATTTTCCTTCTATTTCCCCTAAAATCTACACTAAGAAAAGGGTAGAAATAGAATAAAATTTGTAAGTTGTACAGTTTAATTTATTCTGAAAAATATATTGAACTCTTATAAATGAAACACTGTGCTAAGAAGAGCAGTGAGGCCTACAAAAATGTAACTAATGACACTGCAGTGAGAACTGCCATTTTTTTGAGATCTGTGAGGCATGGTCTTAAATGTTTCATCCTTTCAATAACTTAATACTGTATAACTATATTTCAGATGAGAAACTAAATCTCCGGAAATCAAGTAATTTCTTCAAGGTCACACTAAACTGTTCAGGGGTAGAAAAGGGATTTCTGTGCTTGGAGCCTTTCCGTACTAGTTCACATAAATAGCCTTTTAAATTCCCAGAAAATGTCAAGCTGATTGGTAGACATAGTCATTGTGAAATTTTAAATGACATAAACTTATAATTATATACATTTTAAAATATAAAATATTCAAAATTTATCACTTTCTAATTTATTACATTTCACTTCCATCTCTGCTTCTTAAATTATGTCTACACTACTTGTATAATGAAAATACTGCTTGTGCTTATCTCTTTCCAGCTTTGCCTTCAGTGATATCATGTTGGCTGCTTGAGCTTGGTCATCACGGGAGTAATCTCACCACATAAATTGCCAAACACTACAAATCAGGGCTCTTTTTCCAACTCTACAGAGGTAATTGTTAAACAATGACCAGCACACTACTAGATTCACACATGGTCTGCTGACTACCAAGTCTGTGCTTGTCTGGTGAGGGGAGGTAAGAAAATGTATGTAGCCCTGACTGGTATAGGTCAGTGGATTGAGTGCAGGCTTGCAAACCAAAGGGCTACTGGTTCGATTCCCAGTTAAGGCACATGCCAGGGTTGCAGGCCAGATCCCAAGTAGGGGGCACATGAGAGGCAGCCACACATTGATGTTTCTCTCCCTCTCTTTCTCCCTCCCTTCCCTTCTCTCTAAAAATAAATAAATAAAATCTTTTTTAAAAAAAAGAATATGTATGTAGGTAACCACACTCCCCTGGCCTTGTGCATGTAGTAGTGGGCATAAAGTAAGATATAAAACTTTATGAAACTTCGTTACAGGCAAGGATATAGACAACAAGGACAAATTCAGGGAAAGGTTGATGAAGGAGTGAGCATTTGTTCTGGCCTTCAAAGAGAAGCCCAATTCAGAGTTGTGAAGCTGTATAGGAGGGAATAGCATAGGGGGAAAAATGTGAGTAACAGAAGGATGATGATACACATGAAGTGTGCAAGGGAGATGGCAAGTCATTTAGTTAAGGAAGCATGGGGCATGTAAGGGGAGGAGTGGAGGGAGAGTTGGTTTGGCCTCTATAGTATAAGGAAGGTCCTATGGCAAGCTAAGGATGTTCAATTTTTCCATCAGGCACTTGAAGGATTTGATCAAGAAATAAGAAAATCAGAGCTTTGTGTGGGAACAGCATAGGAGAGACAGAAAAAGTTGGATTGACCGTTATGAGAGAATTTTGGTGTTTTAAAAGACATTGAAGGAGGTTCCAAAGTCATTGTTGAAATCAGGAGGCAATTGGGAGACTTCCCTAAGAGGATTTGGTGACTGTGAGATTCGAACAATCAGAATGAGGTTGAAGATGTCTCCAGAATTAGAGTCTGTGAGACATAGGCCAGAACCTACAAACCTTGCATAGAAATGCTTTCTAACACAGCTCAACAAATGATGTTAGAAGTGGGAGCTGTTTGTTATAGCGTCCCAAGAACGTTATGGCTGCTGATTATTCCATTGACGAAAATGACAATTAATTAGGCACCCTCAGAATATTTGGCTCTGAACTGAACAAGTTCAAACTTGGGGGACTAGTCAGGAATTGGTAATAAATACTTCCCCAGTTTGATATTTGGCTTAATTTGGTGTTTTTTTCTTATTGGAGCAATATAACTTCTTTTTATTCTCTCACATTTACTTTGTTTTATGAGTGTTTGTATGTAATATTTACTGGAAGTCATCCTGAGAAAACATCCTCTCCAATTTTAGTGATACAGCAGAAAAATGGGCTCATTTGTACTTATTTTCATTCATTTCATATCAGATCATATACCTAAAAATATGCCTAGTTCTATACTTAATAAAATTGGATTTTTTGTGTTAATTTTTATATCTTCTTGAGCTTTTTTTTTTGAAATCATAGAATCTGATTTTGTCACAACTCTGCAACTTTCTTGTTTTGATATCTTGGACGGATAATAGTTTCAGCTCTTTGAATCATGGCATAACTCATTCCAACATTGAGAGTGGTCAAAATCTCTACTTCTCAACATTTTCAAAGTATCAAAAGTTATTTTATCTACCAAAAGTTTTCTGTACATTTTAATGTGCTATTTAAAAATGTTTGATCTGCCCTGGCTGGTGTGGCTCAGTGGACGGGGCACCAGCCTGCAAACTGAAGGGTCGCCAGTTCAAGTCACATTCAGGGCACATGCCTGGGTTGTGGGCCAGATCTCCAGTTGGGGGCATGTGAGAGGCAACTGATTAATGTTTCTATGCACATTGATGTTTATCCCTTCCTTAAAAAAAGTTATAACTTCATTGCAAGAAAACAATTTTGTTGAAGTGTACTTTTGAATTTTGATAATACCATAAAAACTGTGAGATCCATTGAGATAGATCGTCAAGATATTCAGCAAACATTTCTAAATCTGCATTTTGAAAAGTTCTTTTTAGGTTTCTCTGAGCTGTATAGCACTTGCTTTATCATGAGCCATGGCACCTGTATCTTAACGCAGCTTCTTTGTTTCTGTTTTAAATCTGAGTTGGAAAAGGCCACACTGTCCCTTTTGCCTGTCTTCTGGGGAGCTCTTTTGCACATACTGTGAGGAAGAAGGATCCCACAAATGGATATCAGCTCTCATATTTAAATGTCTGCTGTCTTGGAAGAACACGGGGAGCCAACCTCCACCTAGCCACACCCCTCTCTAGAAGCCTGGGGAGCACATGGCATTTTGACACAAGCTGGGATTAATTTAGGATCAAAGTTGTCCCTCCATCTGCCTCTTTCCAATGATTTAGTATGGTTTATAGGGCTTTGTTGGTTCATTGTTGTAAATTTGGTTCAAAATTTTACCCCTATTTGGAAGCATTTTGGCTTTAATGTGAGTGCCACTCTTAGGACACTGTATCTCCGGAATCGGATCTATTATCCTCCTGTCCTAAAAAGTCAGAAGGGACTTCCTGTCTCTCTGTGTCCTTTATAACAAAGACACTTCTAGGGAGACGCTGCGTGGCTTTCCTGGTTGCATCTGCTCTACAGACTTTAATTGATGCCCCTTCTGCCTGCTAGAGTAATACATGTTGTTTTGCTTACTGTGGTTAAATTATTTTTCAAATTTGGGTGATTCAACTCCTTTAAGTTTTGAAATCCCTTTACAAGATGGATCTTCCCTTCCTTTTCTGAAAAAAATGTTTTTTTTGAAGTAGGGCTGATATCTTTGCTATTTTTCTTATTGTTAAGCTGTGTTTTAACTGCTAATATATTTTCCTGAGACATGCAATTGCCAAGCAACTGAAAGCATAAAGGGAAATTTGTACTATGCAAATGAGGGACTTAATGCATTAATTAGATGGATTGGAACATTGTATTTCCATGTGTTTCATGCCTTAATTCTTAAACTGAGACTTGGAACCACTGGGAAGGGAGGGCTCTGATGGAGTTCCAAGAGAATTTTGGAAACCAGAGTGTTGGAGTTTTGAAAAGCTGTGTGGTCATGGTAGGAGCCAAATGAAGTAGAAAAGAGTGATGGATTCTCTTGAAACTGTGCTGTTATGTTATAATGAGACAGTAGCTCAGAGTTCTAAGTGCTATTTGATAGATGTAGTCTCTAATAAGTGAAAAATGTACTTATTTTCATTTTCCATAGTGGTACAGGATGAACCAGTAAACAATTTTCTTCCTTTATCAGAGGGGAACCCAAAATCAAAAGAATTTAATCAGAGCTGGCATCCTGAAGCTGGCACTATTCCTTCTGTCTAGCAAAGACAGCCACCACTGACAGCTCCTAAAGTGCCTCTTGTAACACAGCCAAGCCTCCATCAGGGTATGGAGGAACCAATGCTTCTTAGTCTAATGATGGTGGAGGGAAGTTGGATAGGGGAGATTATTTTTCCCCCCAAATGGCAAGACTATACTCATGTTAGGAAAACATCTTCCCTATTATTCATTTTTCACTCATTCAATATTTACTCTATTGATCACCTACTACATATTATACATACACTGGGGTTGGGGATAAGTTAGTCTGCTACATAGACACAGCCCTCTTCTTCTGAGGTTTAGTCTAATGCTAACCAATATCACTGTTGAATGCCTAGTGACTACAAAAGGTGCTTCCAAAAAGGAATGTAGTCCTATGAAAATATGTTTCCAAGGAACCTGGCAGAGGTGGAGAGCATGGGAATCAAGAAAGGATTATCTGAGAAATTGTCATAATGGGACATAGAGGGAGGTTTTGTTCAGGTAGTGCTCATGAGATCATGGCAGAAAAATCAGAAAATAATTTTTGAAAAACTGACTGGAGATGAATGATGTGGAGTTGAGAGCAAGGGACAGGTGGTTGGGCTGGAAATGTGTGAGGGCAAGACCATCAGCATCCTGTAGATCATGTCAATGATACGGGTCCTCATCCAGAGAGCAGAGAAGGCACACATGTTCTGTGTAAGAGGCAATATTGGAAATTATGGGACTTGCCTTTCAGGAAATGTAATATTTTTTCAGAAAGTATGTTAATATTTATGGATGTGTCATCTATATATATTCTCTTGGTTAAACTGGTTACTAGTTGGAATTGGACTTTTGTCACATAATCATCTATGTACTTGGTCACCAAGGCTAGAGACTGCAAAGTCATCTTTTACTCCTCATTCTCCTCTCTCATTGGCCATCAGTCACTAAGTTGAACAAGACCACCTGATAAATGTATTACAGATTCTCTTCCCTTTCTTAGGACCACACTACCTATTTGGTTTTATCACCTTTGATGAACACTGATTTCAATCTATTCTCTTCTTTTTGGCAAGACTTGTTTTCTTTAAATATGTAGCCATCAATTTAATGCAGTCATCCTGACACTGATAATATGGTCAGACCCATTTGATTCAGCTATTTTGGCCTAGGGACAGGTTGAATACCAAATAATCTTCCTTCCTTCCTTCCATTATCAAGGATAGCTTTCAGCAGACATCCTGATATCACCCTGATCTCTATCTGTTCTTAATTCTTATAACATCCTTGACTATTCCATACCATCCCCTCCCACCTCATCCTAAACCTTCGCCCAACACTTGCTTCATCCCAGGAAATGTATCTTATTTATTCCATTTTATCCATGAAACTTATCATTGTTCCATAGACAGTGCTTTCTTTTAACCTACAGATTAAATTTCAAACCTTTAAGTGCAGCTTTAAGGATTTCTACCACCTGTTCCCATCACTGATTCTCAGATCCCTCTCCTCATCATTCATACCCTTACATCCTAACTTATACAAATCAGCCCATTCTGCAGGACTTTTTCTCATCTTGTCTCCTTTGAATAGAAAGTCCTCTTCAAGCATCATCACCTGGTGAAATCCTCCTTTCCTTTTTATGAGCCATTCAAATACAATGGCTTCTAATGCTAGAAGGCAGAACTAATTATTTCCAGAAATACTGTCTCTTTCCTTAAGCCCCTTCTTTTATCTGTCTGTGTCATGGCTAGTATATGTGCATCTCTCTGCCCTTCACTAGACAATAAACATGTAGGAAGCAGGATGGTTCTCCATCTTTGGATATTCCCAGTACACTATATGTGTAGACCTTTTCTTTGAAAGTATAACAACACCTGTAAGAATTTTAGCAAAATAATAAAGTTTACATGTAGAGAGAAAGACTTCCTATATCATGGTCAAGTGAATTTTGTGCAAATTATCATAATATGTCTCTGAGAAAAATGCTATCCCCACCCCCAGAAAAATACCACATGGGTCTACTATACTATGCCAAGAAAATGCTTATTGTTTTTGTCAATTTGAAGTCTAGCAGAGTATGTATCTTCTTTTTAATTTCTTAATTTTTCTTTTTGCTTTTCTATTGTTTCTACAATTTTCCCATGCTATGGGATGTTGTGAGAAGGAGAAATAATCTATGAAAATATCAAATTCTTATGATTCTATGATGTGCTATTTATATTTACAAGGAATTTTTCTCAAGAAAAATGTTCATTATTGGCATGCAAATTGTGTCTGTATATATGATTCTTTAAAAAAACATAATTAAATGTGTTGTCTGGGAGTGCTTAATTCCATATTATTTTCTTGGTTTAGAAAGAAAAAAAATTAGTATTTAGATGAATAATGTTACTTAAATAATTTGTAATACTGTTTAGGAAGTTCTTAAATAAGAATAAAAATAGACAATTTGATCATTTTGGTTAATTATAACTATTTTCAGTATAAACATTCACATTAGACATCACTTGAATGGCCTTATTTATTTATTTATTTTTAGGTAGTCACAAAGTATGATTCTAATGAAACTCTGAAGTACAATTTTGGTATTATGATACAAGACAGTATAATAGACATATTGAAAATTTAGCCATAAATGACATAAGATGTCATTTAAATTTATATCCCTGGCAATCATCTTGATGACCTAGTAACCAACTGATGTCACAGTTGGGACAAGGGCCTCCTGCCCTTTGAAATCACCCTACGATGTACCACACACTACTCCCTTCATTTAACTGTTCATGTGATCAAGGATGTGGCTCATTCATTTACTTAAATAAGTGAAAAATCCACTTGCTTCAAATAAACAAAGTTGAAAAGATCTTAGGCTCTTCTTGAAAATAACTAGATTTGGGGAATCAAAAAAGCAGAATTGAGAATCAAGAACTCAGAAATTTCATACTGGGAATCTTTGTTTTGGTGCAAGACCAATAAACTTACATGACACTAATGTACTTTGTATTGCAAGCTCAATAATGAACAGTGTATTGTTATTCTAAATTTGCTGCTCCTTGGTTTGAAATATGTCAGAACTGATCTACTCAGAGGGTGAATGAATGAATTATTAGATAAATAATCTATTGTTTAGTTTTAGGTTAAAAAGAAATAAAACTTTTTTTGACATTTTCATTGGATTATGTCACTGTCATGTTGACAGAATTTGAAGGTCAGGTTTGTGGGTTTTGGTACAGAGAAAGGAATGCAGAATAGAAGCACATGTTTACATCACCTTTTCACATTTTATTCACCTGAGCTGATTTGCTCTTCAACATAGTGAAAAATTTAGCTCATTATTATATTCCTTATTAGCTATAATGGATCTGTTGGTTTACTAATTACAAGTGAAAGTAATTTGTAGCACTTTGTTGACTGATGGTCACCCCTGTATTGTATGTCTTTTTTTACAAAATTTTAAAACCTTAAAATCTAATTTAATCAACATAAAAATCAATGTAAAAGTATAGTCTTTAGGATGATTCTTCAGAATTACTTGAGAAAAGTAAGTGGGAGTTATATAAATTCTATTTTTGTGAGAATTAATGCACATACCTGATTAGATCGTATGAAGGTAAATTTTTTATGAATAAAAGTAATTTTTTTCCTCAGAAATAAAAGCAAATAGTTACCCAGTATGTTTGAAACTATTCACATTAGCGAGGTGTTTGTTGCAAATGCAGTTTTTAGATCCCAGCCAGCCCAAAGCATGATAATCTTGGGGTTAAGGCTTGGGAATCTACATTGAAATTAAATACCCTAATAAATAATTACATACATTAAGGTTGGGAAAGCACTAGTTTAATAGTAACTTACCAAGTCAGAGTTAGATATTAAAATAATCCCAGTAAGGGGTGCTCCAAGTTGAAGGTGAAGGAATCCAAATGTCTGCTGAATTAACAGCTTTCATCTAGCTTCATTTTTTAATAAAGTGACTCTTGATTATTACTGGAAGTCCTCCAAAATACCTTCACGGAGAAGCTCATGGATAGTTTAAGCAGGTGTGGTCCCCATGTGGTAGCCAACCTGTCCTCCTTCTCCTGCTCCTTCTCTTACTTGCCCATTTTAGTGCCTACCTCACCCCTGGGAGGGGCCTCACTGCCACCCTCCATCATGGCAATTCTAATGTTCAATGTAAGGGACAGGTGTGTACTAGGCTCACCATTTTCAGTGTGCTGATTTCTGGGCAAAGGCCCAAGTGGAGTTTCCTCAATATTCCTGAGTCAAACTTACAATCTTGCTAGCTCTGCAGGTTCAAAGTTTCACTGTCACAATGAGCAGCCACATCAGCATGTGACCTCATCTTGACAACTGTAAGGGACTTGAACCTAGGCTGCAGAGCTGAGCATGGTGGAGAAATTATCCTAGACTTTTTTGTGTGGAGCTGAGTGTGTGTGTGTGTGTGTGTGTGTGTGAGTGTGTTTTGCTAGAGGTAGATTTTAATAAGTCCCTTTAAAAGAAGTGAGAAACAGGCAATTATGGCAGCTTGAAGTTAAGGGTAAGCCTTTCAATCATGAAGGTCAAGTAGGTGTCTGGTACCTTCTAACATAATGTATTGAAAAAGTAGCATCGATTTTTTGGGGAATATTATCACTAAACATTATTAGTCAAAAGAGAATAAATGTATCTGCTTCAATGGAGGGAACTTGAGTGTGCAAATTGAGAATATGTGGAAGTTGCCAACGGTCCTTCATATAAAATCAGGGACGTGCTGTTAAATATTTACCAACTGGCCCTTCCCCGCCTCAACAAAATGAGCCCTGAATTATTATAGCATTTGCCAATTTCTGTTACATAAAAATTCCCACCATGGTCGATTTAACAAACATTTTTAAAAATGCCTCTCTAATGTGAAAACCACTGACATAGCTTCCATTAACTTGCAAAATTTCTAAATAATAATCTCCCTTTGCTAGCTGGTAGAGGCATACCAGTGCATTTGGAGAACAGAACAGAAGAGAACTGAGGAGATGGAGGTGAATGTCCACTAACAATGTTCCAGGCACAGGGACAATTGGCTTCTTTCTGAAGGCCGTGAGTGATCAAAGTTGGAACTTCCCCAGGAAACCTGTTTAGAGCAGTGGTCTCAGTGGGGCAGGACTGCCTCCTGGAGGATCTCTCTTCTAGGGAAATTTATGGGGATTTTTTTTGTCCTCACAATGAACTGGGGGCCATAATGATAACTGGATAGAGGGCAAGTATGTTTGATATCTTACAAAGATGAGGCCCCTGCTGTATAACAAAAGTTTATCCTGAGCTTTGCACAAATTTCTAATGTCTTAACAGATTAATTTTTCAAGTTTGAAAAAATGCTTAAAATAATCTGAGACTAGAACTTAACTCTATTTTATGTTTTGTATTTTTAATGTGGCATTATTATAAATAGTGGATCTTCTAGAAATGCAAGTGTTGTGTCAATAGAGGTATGTTTACATTTGTTGGTTCAAAACTTTACCAAGAGTCGTTCACCATCCAAATCAGGGGTAACACTCATAGGATCTGAGTCTAAGGTAATACACCTGTGTCTGTCAGGATTTGTAATTATTGCAGCCACTATG
The DNA here is from genome assembly GCA_004027475.1 of Anoura caudifer. Taxonomy (NCBI): domain Eukaryota; kingdom Metazoa; phylum Chordata; class Mammalia; order Chiroptera; family Phyllostomidae; genus Anoura; species Anoura caudifer. The sequence continues at coordinate 64,976 of PVKU01005299.1, read as the reverse complement.
TTTCTAAGTGGTGTGTAAACATCATAAAAATTTTTAAGAGTAGTATAAATGTAAGTATGGCATATTATGAATTTTGTTCTAGGATGGGTAAAGAGGCATTATATAGTCATTGTAGAATTTATAATAGGAATATTACTGAACACTTCCAAATTATCCTGAGGTAGTAGTCATCATGAAATCAACTCAAAGTCCAAATGGATCTGTGGCAGTCCAGCAGATATAGTAGAAAATTATGTTGTCTGTGTCAAGCTAAAAGTGCAGTTTCCATTATTGTCTAAGATATGAAATTTTTTGAATATGATGTGACACAGAAACTTAGTAAAAACATATATTTTGTATTAGTTGAAGGAGCCATGATCACCACCCATCATAGAGACACATCAAGACAAAAGATGAGAATAAAATGGATGTGTGCACATACACACACACACATATATATGAACATTTTGTAATATTGCCATAACATTAAGAAAAGTATCAAACTCAATATAGTAATGCAGAGTTAAAAAATTCATGCCGGTATATGTGTGTATATGTAAGTCTGTGAACTTTTTGATACAAGGGTCCGAGAGTATTTTATTTGTATCTCCGGGGGTTTAAATAAGATACCAGGTATGGAGTAGGAACTCATTAAAATTTTCGTACATTCAAGTGTGTTTAACTTGACTAATGCTAGAATTGCTAAATGCGGTATTTGATGCAATAGAGGGTCTAACTGGTTGGTGTTGTCCTGAGTAATGGATGCAGCCCACCGCAGGGCACAGCTTCTCAAGTTTTCATGTCATATATATCTTGGTATGTACAGAATATGGACCAGTAGGTCTGAGATGGGCCCAGAGGCTTTATATTTTTACCAAGTTCCTAGCTCATCCCCTCATGCTAGTCTCTTGGGTCCACTTTTATTACTGAGGCTTCAGTTTTCCTGCTGAGCATTTTCATGGCTCTGCATCTACAGGTCAGGACTAAGACTTCCAGGAGGAGAAAATTATAATAAATGAGGAATTTCTATTTTTGTGTTTTATTATGTAACACTTCCTGTTATGTGGCTATACTCTATTGATTATGTTGTTGATGAATGTTTGGGTGGTTTTCACTTTTTTCATGCTATCATAAATAACTCTAAATATTTGTGTATCTGTCTCCTCACATATACAAGGAAGGGCCCCCCAAAATGAACTTTATTTATTAAAAACAGTGTGTTTATTCTTACATGTTTAAACTTCAGTTACCTTCCAAGCACTCTACATTTGATGCAATGCACCTATTGAGACATTTTTTCCACTGCTCAAAACAGCTTTCGAACTTGTTGATTCTGATGTCCTTTAGTGCTTTTGCCATCTTTTGTTTCACCTCTTCCACGTTGGCAAAACATTTCCCTTTGAGGACTTTTTCATCTGGGGAAACAAAAACATCACTTGGGGAGAAATCTGGTGAATAGGGAGGGTGGCACATTGGGGTCATACCATGTTTTGATCAAATACTTCATACTTAGGGTGGTATGGGCAGGTGCACTTATAAATTACCCACCAAGAAATGGGCAAACACATTGAAAGAGTCTTCAAAAAAATTCACTGGAGCCAAATCCAGCCTCTCACAAAAAATGCCAGCTGGTACACTGGTACAGATGGGTTCCTAGAACACTCACCTAGTATGGGAAGCCTGTACTACAAGGGGCCTGCCCTCCAAAATGTAATTCCAGTTTTTTGAGTCCCCCTTGTATTTTGAGACTTCCCCTCTTTCACCCCCTTCCCCCCAAATTGCTGGTTTATGGGATAAGTATTAAACATTAATATCTAATTGTAGTCCAAAGTGGTTACACTAAATTTTACTTCCACCAATATTCCCCTAGGGTTTCCATTGGTTCATGCATTCCCATTAATATTGTTAAACTTTATAATTTTTACAATCTAAGGAGGTATAAAATAGTATTTTGTCTTAATTTACATGACAATTATTACTAATAAGGTAGAAAATTTTTTCACATGTGTTTTGGGCCATTCAAATGGATGGGTATTCATATCCATTGCTATAGGATTTACATAAGATGGTCATTTTCTTAGCACCATCTTAGATTCTCTTATACATTATAGAAATTAGTACATTTTATAGTTATATGTGTTGCAAATGATCTCACAGTTTATTTTATGCCTTCCATATTCTTTCTGGTAACTTCTAATGTACAAAGAAATCTTAATTTAATTGGAGGCCAGTTTTAAAGGGAGTGCTTCAAAATGTTTATTATTAGGAACTATATTTGTCTAGATTTTGCATAGGTGCCTTTAACTGGTTAAGGAATCTCAATTACTTATAAGATTTTTATATTAAGAATGGATGTTATTTTATCAAATATATTTTTTGCATCTTATATGGTTTTTCACTTTGACTTTTTAATGTGGTAAATTACAAGTTTTACTCATTTAAACCTCCTTCCTTTGCTTTCCTGGTATAAACTTGCCTTGGTCATTTAACCTTTTTTTTTATGGCTTAGTTTGGTTTGCTAATGCATTATTTAGAAAATTTGTTTCTAAATTCCTGAGTGAGATTGTTCTGAATTTCTCTTGGCATGCTGTCTTGTCTATTTTGGGGTCAACATTATACTAGCCTCAGGGTAGGAGATGGAATGTAATTTCTCGTTTTCTGTTGTCCGAAAGAGCTTATATAAAAGTGGAATAGTATCGAAAAGCCCTAAAAATCCATTTGGGCATTTGGGCCAAATGATTTCTTGTGGGAAGATTTTAAACTACAATATCTATAAAAGTTTTTTTTTTTTTTTAATATTAGATCTCTTTAGGGCATTTCCTCTTGAATCTGTTTTTAAAAAAAAATGTATATATTTTTAATAATGTCCATTTAGTCAATTTTCCAATGCCTGGATATAGATTTGTTCATTATATCCCCTTATCTACTTAGTCTCTTTATCTGTGGCTACTTCCCTTTTCCTTCTCGGAAAGTGCCATCTAACAGAAGGAGCTCATCCAACCAGCACTAGCAGAGCCAAAGACTCAACACTGAGAATTGCAGTGAAGAAATATTGACTATTTTGTTATGAATGGCACCATTTAGGAAGCTAACACTCAAAATGACAGGAAGCTAACACTCAAAAGCCCAAACTCCTTGTTTGCATGTCGGTTGCAGATTATATAGGGCAAAATTACAAGACACCATGGGTTAGTGGGTTTGTGGTGGTACGGGGAGCTAAGTGGTAGTTCAGGGTAGTGAATGATTTCTTCAGATCTTGAGGACTGCTAGATCTGTTCCTGTGTTCCTCCATCTGGATTCAGGGGAAAGTAGCCAGGGGGTCATTCCACCGTAGGGCTCAGGAACTAAAACATAATTTAAGTCAAGAATGTATTTTTAGCCTGTGAGAGGGGTCCGGACCCTGTGAACATTAGTCAGATCTGGGCTACTGTCTTGGGGGTTGCTGATTAGCCAAGGAAAGCAAGGGAGGAGAGAGAGAGAGAAGGGGGGGGGGGAGAGAGAGAGAGAGAGAGAGAGAGAGAGAGAGAGAGAACGAGCTAGGACTTAAAACTAAACTTAAAGTCATAGGGATCCTTGGTTTCATATAGATTTTAATGTCTACTTTATTTTGCCATTCTCACCGGAAGATTGTCTGCTTTGTAAGTGTTCTTGGAAAGCCAGTTTGTAGTTTTGTTGATCCTTTACATTACATATTTGTTTCTATTTTATTAATTTCTGAAATATTTCCTTTAAAATTTTTGTTTGGGCTGATTTTGTTATGCTATAGGTAACAAGGTATGCATCCCATCATTTCTGTTGTAAAAATTTAAAGATATAATCATCTTTGAAATTCTATTTTTGCTGAACCCCACAAGTGTTAAAATATATTTTTATTGCTGGTTTCAAGTATTTCTATTTCCATTATGTTCTTCTTTTATCATATACTTAGAAGTGACTTAGATTTCCCAAATATACAGAGATTTTTAATTTACTTTTTGGTTACTGTTATTTATTAACTTATTTTTCTTTGTGATATAAATCCTTTGAAATTGAAATTTTTTTATGAATTAATGTGTGGCAATTAGAATAAAATTTCATCTGTGCCTGAGAGAAATGAGTATTCTGTACGTGCAAGATTCTAGGGAAGTTCATTCCATCAAGATTTTTACTCTTTACAAGTTTTCTGTGTTTTTACTAATATTTTTGTCCTCTTGACCTATCAACAATTGAGATTTTCTGCTATTGTGAACTTGCTCACATTTCCCTGCAGCTCTATCAGTTTTTCCCATGTATAGTTTTATTAACATGGTTATAGGTATGATGTCTGTACTGGACGTTGAAGATTTGGGGCATAATGTGTCACCTCCTTATCCCCTGCGGTGGCAGCTGCTCAATGACCACACAAATGAATTTATGTTGTGGGAAGGCCAAATGGATTTATTAATCTGACTTTTTGTACCAAATGGAATACCACAGTCACAAGAGATAATCTGAGACTGTACAGGAATGGATTATGTCTGACAGAGCTTTCCATTAGCTATCGCGTCACAATGGGCCAATGATCTTGTAACATTAGTGAAGGGCCTTCCATCAAATCATGTTTACTATCATCATGGGTTAAGCTTTCAGATGAAAGCAGTGGGAGTTCTAGAATTTGGAGTCATGCCTGTTAGTTAAGTGAAAGGCATTTCACACATTTGCTTTTATCAGTTTATTCATGCTGATAGGTGCTTTTATAGGGAATTCACAGCTCATGAAAGGCTCTGAATGAAAAGATCCAGTGAACAAAGTCTTCTGTTTATCTATAGAATGTGCCTTAGGATGGATATCAGCAGTCCCACAAATGTCTACTCTGTGTTTAAGTATATAAAAGGAGGAAGAGTAACCACGATTTTCTTCTATTGTGTACGTGTGTGGGTAACTTGAGTTCATTAGGTTAAATAAAAATTTGGATCCATACATAGGTTGCAGGTACATATTTAATGCTTGGGCTCATTTTCTAGGGGAAGCTAACGATCTTTTAAATCATTTGAAATGTATTTAAAATTTTCAGAGATACTTACAATTTTAACCCTGATCCAGTTTAAAATCATTGCAATTCTGAACATAGTTTTGTTCAAAAGTTTCAAGTCAGTAACATAACAGCTCCAGAAATGTAAATGTGACCCTACATTTATCATCCCTTTTTAGCACGTGTTTGAATAATCTTACAAAATATTCAACATAATGATGCAGTGTTTCAGAATTCCTTTAATTTTATACTCTCACTGTTCAGTAGTCACTACCTTATTGATTTGTCTTTAGATGCTTTCTTTCAGCACCCATGAGTCTCTGCAAAGCTCTCCTTTATTCTTGAAGGAAGAGTTATTTTAAATAGTAAACAAAGAGTTACTCAAAATAGGTTTTAGATTTATGCAAATTCTTTTTTGAATGAGAAGCAAGAATAGTAAATAGAGCTGAACCATTTCTCTATTGATTGTCCACACTCACCCTGAAATAAATACCCACCAGAACCTCTAGAATTTTCCTATTTTTTCTTAATTTTTTATAATGTGCTCTAAAAAGAGTGATCGCTGCCCATGTATTTGTGGAAAATGTTTTATAGCCTATTCTAATCTTATTTTTTTTTGCAAGGAGACTCAATGCTGCCATGGAATCTGAATTTCTTTTGATGCAACATATACCATTTTGCTTGCTACATTGGGTTGTGAGGGTTCATTGATAATAAATGATGGTAAGTCATCATAATAACTGACAGTTTCTTGACTTTAACATCTTTTAAATCTCTTAAATTTTTGTCTAAAAAGCAGAATAGAGTTAGAAAGTCTACCATGTTATAGGGAAATAGGATCAATATATATTTTAGTGGCTTGACTTTATTCTTAGGTAGTAATAAAATATTTTGAAATACTTCAAATACTTTAAATTAGAGTATTATACATAATGACTTTAAAATAATATATTATCCAAAAATACTGTAGAATTATAAGAAAAATCATTTTCTGAGATATTTGATATTAATTTGCAGTTAATTACACAATAAATTTATGTAATAAGACTATCCTAATTATTTCTTTCTCATTTTTCTTGGTAATGCCAAGTACTTTTTCTATGTGTTATCCATTACAAGCAAAATTTTTAGAATATTTTAAGGTATTTCATATAAAATTATAAAAATAAACAACAGGAATATAAAATACACATTATTTCATTTAACCTTGTTTTAATTTGCTTAAAGATTATGCTTTTATTTTATAAATAGCACATATAGGAATTTACAATCTAGACAAAACTATATATATTTAAAGTAATAAAGAATTTATTTTGTTAAGTTTTAATTTATGAGCTTCCTTCTTTCTTAAGCTCTAATTTTCTTCCTCTTCTCATCTGTAGAGATAATTGTCTTTTTAATTCCATTCCTTCACTAGCTTGAATTAAAAGTATTGCTGGTTCTTTGGTTTTATCTTATTTCTGATGTTTGCTATTGCAGCTGGGCTGTGGAACTTGAACTCCCAGGGCAGTAATTGTCTGACTTTTAATCTTTCTGTTCCTTCCTACCCTGTGTTGACATCTCGCCCTTTCTCCATATGTAAGACCACCTTTGCATTTATACCATCATCACACTTTTCCCTTCAATCTTTGATCTCCCAATTTCCTCTCTTAATTGCTTTCAGAAGTCTCATGCCACTAACCATTCTTGATTAAGTGTTTTTGTGTCTCTTCCCACACCCTGCATTTAGAATCTGTTCTTATTTTACTTCTTAGAAGATTATGAGCAGATTTCTTAAGTTGTGAGAATGTCAACTTTATGCCTGTTGTCATAAACATTAAGCTTCACATTATTTTTCAACATTCACCTTAATTTTACTTTTCTTTCTTTATTGAGGTATAATTGGCATGTAACATATTAGTTTCAGATGTACAGCATAATGACTTTATATTTGTATATATTGCAAAATGATCACTACAATAAATCTAGTTAACATCTGTGACCATACATATTTACAATTTTTTCTTATGATAAGAACATCATATTTTTAATATATGTATTTATTTTGAGTTGTTTTAATTTTTTTCTACTTTTAAAAATACACATTTTCTTTAATATATAAATACTCTTTCAATTATCGAGTGCCATAACATGACACAAATTTAACCATATTTTCAAATATTTGTAACTTGCCAAATCTTCCTTTCTCACTTTTGTTGTTAGTATTAAGATATTATATTATCTCTCTACAAACAGAGTCATAGAATCATTCCCATTTCCTCCACCTTGCTTTTTCATGGATGTTTTGGGGTTGGATTGGGATGGACAAAGCAGAGAATTGTAAATGCCCTGAGGTCAGGGACCATAGCTGTCCTGATGAAGACATGAACAGAGGTAGACAAATATCTAGTGTCCAGGAAGCATTCAATGATTAAATTAATAATTAGAACCATAATGATAATATAAAGCCGGCAGCCCTTCCTTATCTCCAACATACAGTATTTGACTTGTTATTTAATGATGGAAAATCATGTAGATTTGACTAATAAGGTTTGAACAAGAAAGCCAGAGTAAATAAAACCAAAAAGCAAGAAAGATTATATCCAAAGGAGGGGCAGAAATTTTGATTCTCACTTATTACAAATATAAAAATGGAAAAGTGGACTCAATGCTTTATTCAAGGTCACACAATCAGGAGCAAAACAGGATCTAATGTACATTACAATAATTAATTTATTGATAAACTAATTTTTCTATTTATCCTGTATTTTCTCACTATGACGCACTTTCTACAAACCCTCTTTTCCCATTTCCCCCACACCCAAGTTCATTTTAGTTTCCTTTTAATGACTCAGGTTTTGTACTTGACCCAGATTTACATTGACCACAAAGCAAAAACTGCTTAAATATGACAATTCTTCCTATCTTTTGTAACTGCTTATGTTTATTAAAGTGAAGATTTTAGGAATAAACACTTTTGAGGACCAGTAGAGAAATGATGCTGCCCTTCACACTAGGTGGGTGGTCTCTCCCTGATGCTTGTGACTCAGTTGGTTGAGTGCAAAAGGTCACTGGTTTGGTTACTGGTCAGGGTACTTGCCTGGGTTGTGTGTTGTGGCTTGTAGATTGTGGGTTCTCTCTCACTTCGATGCTTATCTCCCTCACTTCCTCCATCCCTTCCTCACTCTCTAAAAATAAGGAAATAAAATCTTAAAAAGGTTGGGGTCTCCTAGGTATGGTGTAGGGGCAGCAGGGTTCCCATGTAGGGTGAGGGATTAATGAATCAAACATGCCAAATTTCGGACAGCCTCCCAGGCTTTTCAAGGACTTCCGGTGTCTCAGCCAGGGCTCGGAGGTGGCAGAGCTGTGAGATCTAAATGGCCAGGCAGACTGAGACCATTTGTGACTAAGTGATAACAACAGTGGATAGATAACCCTTTTCCAAACTGGTCTCCAGATCTTGGATCATACATAGATTATCTAGGATCTAAGCAAATTAGCAAGAGAGACTTGATCCTGGAAAAAAACTAGAATTAAGTTTCCTGCCAGTGAGTTCAGATGTGTGGGGGCATTGCAGTTATGTGTAAATTTATTAAAGAAAGAAAAAGGGATTTTTCTTGTAAGGGGATAATTTATTGATAAATTAGATTGTACATTCTTTCTGTATTTTCTCTTTGAGTCCTTCTGTATAAGGACTCAAACTCGCTCTATTAATAGCTACATTTCCTGATTCAACCAAGTTTCTTTAGAGTCAAACAAAAATATCTGGATCCAATGGCATATTTACAAAAATACTCAGACCTATGATTTTTTCTCATGAAATATTTAAGTTGTAGTTATGCCAAATATGTTCTCTAGCTTGTTTTATATATAAAATGCAGTGTATTCTTTCAAAATTCCTTAGGACCAAAAAGACAAATTATCAAGACATCAACCAGTTCTAAAACAGAAAAAGGAATAAATCAATAAATCAAATTGTATGTGGGTTACCATAAAAACATGGATTTATTAGTATTTGCCAGTAATGTCCTACAACAAACAATTTAAATATGTTCAATCAAGATTACCATATTTTATAACTGTTGCTTTTATTAGTCCTTAAAATAAGCAATACTTATTATTTTTTTTTCTCTCTCCTTGGCTTATAACAATCCACATCTGATTCCTGGACTAGGTAGACTCTCTCATTTCCTTTGCAGATGAAATTATTTGCAAAGACTTATTCATGGGCAAGTAACTAGGACCTTTATTCTAAGGCTCTACTTGTCAAACTCATTTTCACCAGAGGCCACATCAGCCTTGCAGTTGCTGTCAAAGGGCCAAATGTAATTTTAGGACTGTGTAAATGTAACTGCTCCTTAACTAGGGGCAAGGAGCTTCACACCGCCAAGTAGAAACAAGGTGGAGGGCCGTTTTCAGCCTGCAAGCCTTGTGTTTGCCACCTGTGTTCTAAATAAGGTATAAGGTCCAAAATGGTTTTTCACCTCAGGCACAATCTAACACAGGTCAGAGAACAACAGCTTATGTTCACTCAGAATTCCCTCCAGGTGAAAAGTTTCTAATTTAGTCACACCCTAGAAATAAAACAACTAGCCATAGCAGTGGAGGGAAAAGAGATGGTATTAGGAAGCTTTTAGGCTTACTTATACACAAGCCACCACAATTGAATAGAACCAGATAGCAGAGTTATACTTATAAATTATTTGATTTATGATTCCTATGCACTGACTGGTCTCACTTCTGCTTTCTCATAGGTGGATCTGGACCTGAATCAGTGGGGATTGTACTTTTTTGCAACTTCTGATCTCCATTATATAAAGTGCTTATAAGTATATATGCCATTTCAACTGCTGTTTATTTGCTAGAAAAAGCAGAAAATTCCCGTGATTCTCACTCACCTCCCAGCACCACATGCATCTATCCTATAGCTCTTGTTACCCAGGTGATGTTTGCAGTCAGATGTAGAACAGACACAGTACTTTAAGAAGTTTTTCAGGGTTCATGCCATAGGGAAGAAAATCAAGTTACTTCCCATCTTTTTTTTTTAACAACATGTTCCATTAAAGTCACTGAATATTAATTAGTAATTGAACATTAAAAAATATCATACCTATTTTTCCTCCATGTAATTGGGTTATGTTACATTATACTTACCTGTTTTTTTCCCCTCAGAGTGAAGATGTGGGTATGATGATTGAATACATTCATTCAAAATAAAAATCTTTGCCGGGAGCTATCAAATTGGTTAGCCTTGTAAATGTCTTCGCATATATATACATACAATTTCTAACCAAAAAATGGCAACATTCTAAAACTTTTCACGGAAGTCCTTTAGATAATTTCTTCTAGAAGTTACATGTATGGTGGTTGTGCTTGTAGGCCCTCCTTTGATTCTGAAGATCTTGGGGTGTTCCTGAGTTAATAACATTGACTTAATATCAACATCAGGTAGTATCACCAGCTGACACAGGCTTCCAAGGGAAGTTGATCTGGAGTTCCAATGTGAAGCCCCCAGAAGACCTGTTCAGATGCATCTGTGATAATGGATTTAGAGGCTCCTCCTCCTTCTCTTACCTTCTTTGGGTTGTGATAGACCAGGTGGCTTACAATCCCAGAAATCACTCATGCTAGTCTCAAAGCAGCGGTTTCAGCATGATGGAGATGTGGAGGTAGGTGAGGCTCCTTAGAGACCTTAAGACAAAGAAGTGGGGGGAGAGAGTCCTAATTTGTGCATTTGCAGACCCTCAAAAAAAAAAAAAAAACAAAAAAACAAAGCCAAACAGTTAACTTATTGGTTTTCTCAGCCAGCTTTTTAATGACTTTCTTTTTTCCCCTTTCTTTTCCCCTTCTTTCTCTTTCTCTCTTTTTTCTCTTTGTCTCTCTCCCTTCCAGTAATGCCAAGGTCACATGCTTTATTTATTTTTTTAAAGATTTTATTTATTTATTTTTAGAGAGGGCAAAGGAGAGAGGGAAGGAGAGAAACTTCAATGTATGGTTGCCTTTAACCTGCCCCCTACCTACTGGGGACCTGGCCCAAAAGCCAGGCATGTGCCCTGAATGTGAATCAGACCAGTGACCCTTTGGTTGATAGGCCGGCACTCAATCCACTGAGCCAAACTTGCCATGGCATGTGTTTTATTTTTGATAAATAATAAGCACAGCTACTGATGCTGATTACTGTGCAGATTCATGCCAAGATAGGACACTATTTAGAGTGAATCCTTTTCCATTTCTGTTTTCAATGCCAACATATGGTTCTTGTGAAATTTTTTATTATTTAGAGAATTCTTTATTAGTTTCTGTAATCAAACCCATGTAGATTAAGGCCTTACATATTTAATACGGTGCATTATCCCTATACAAATGGAAAAAATTATGTCGAACATTTCTAGACCAATATGGCTGTTAATTTATGTACAATGCCAACCCACATGGTACAACTGAGATATTTTTTCCAAAGTTGACAGCACAGCTAAAGTTTCCAAAAATTCAAATTTTATATATGTGTGTGTGTATATATATATGTTTATATATTTGTTTATATAAAAAGACCAATAGTGGTATGTTATTCATCAATAGCAGCAACAGCTTTTCCAGGTTCTTCAGTCTTCTGACCAAAATTACAGAGACTTCCAGCATACTCCATAAAAAAAAGATAAAAATCAAATCCCCAGAAAACAGCAAAGTTCTGCTACTGTTGTGGTACCTGGCATCACTTTTTTTTTTTTTTAATTAGCTTCTCCATAATCATCTGGAAGAAAAATATTCTGGAATAACATCATTAGAAACAGCTCCGATCAACCATGTTTCCTATGAAATTTCTAAAAGTTATGTTTCGGTTTTGTTCTCTATTTGTTCTGAGAATCCCATGAAGCACTCATATGTGGCAAAAGTATTCCTTTCCAATAGTTCCTTTCCTCATGAGTGATAACAGTATACTGATGTGTTGGGAAACAATTCTCCATAGGTTTCTTGTTTTTCTGCATAATTTCTGGGGAGAGACACTGACTGTCCATTGTTCTAGACTATGCTTTCAAGGGTGTTCATACAGAGAACAGTCTTGGAAGACAGAGCTGGAACAAAAGGCAGGCATGCCTGCTGCCCAGTGTGATAACAATGTCTCCCCCTCGCATACTTAGTACCTGTAATAAAAGATTCAGGTTCCCTGAGCTCAGAGCTCCTTTCCCACTAACACAATCTACTCTCTGGAGAAGTGTCATCCGGCCCTCTTCATACTTCCTGTGGGTACTGGGGCTTGGGAAACCAGCACAAATACCGATTTTCTGGCTACAGTGATTGTTGTAAGTAACAGACCCAGAAATTCTCTATTTTTTAGTGGTATCCATGAAACTGTCACAGACCACAGCTAGAGAAACAGAGTAAAAACTCAGACCCTTCCCTAATTCTTGATGTTGTATTTCCTAAGGGAATTGTGCTAAGTTGTTAAAATGGTAATGATGAAGTGTGGGGGCAGATAAAAGAGTAGGAAGAAGGTCTTCTGTCTTCACCACATATCCAGCTACTGCAGACCTTGTTCTGGAACAATATGGAGTAATGTGAGAAATGGGGACAAAGATGGAGAGGGGAGAGATGGATGGTTCTAGGGAGTGCGGCCAAAGAGGAGGCTGGGAAGGACATGTGTAAGGGCAAGGGAACTCGAAAGTGGATGCAGACACAATACAAGGATGGGTCAGCAACCTAACCCAACGTTGCCATGTGGCTAGACCACATGCTGTCTCTTTTCTAGCAAAATCTTTTATTTGTAAGAAATACTTACATACTGTTGATCAATTATCTTCAACTGCATATCATGTATAGAATCTGAATAAGTGACACCTCTTAGAATAGGAAGAGTGTTTGGGAAATGACTTAATTAAAGTATTTTAAAAACATGTTAGGCCTGAGCTTTGTGGCACCTTGATTATAAGTTTTTAAGTAAGACTTTTCCCCCCTGAAACTGTTAGTTGTACCCAGTGACAAAGCAAGCCCTTGGTCAAGGTCCATGTTTAGACAACAATGAATTCATGGGAGCCTACTCTGGCACGTTTTCTCAAGTTTAGGAACATTTGTTCCATATCTGACAATCCATTTATTGTTCCCCTTGGCTCTGTAAGCCAGGGAGAAGGATTTTCTTTTTGTTTATATCCAGGGAGGAAATTCTAAACTTTTCCTTTCTTCTCCCCTATACATAAATATATTTCTTGATTCTAATATTTGTGTAAAGAAAGCAAAGGAAGCTGATTCGGAAATAGACATAATCCAGGTATTTAAAAATATTCAGACCCCCTCCTCCCCACACTTTACAAGGGAAAAATGTCACAGGTTTTTTACTAGGTGCCTAAATTAATAATGAAATATTTGAAAAAAAAATAGCAACAGCACCATTTATGGATGGCTAACCATTTCATGGTTTGGGGGCAAATACTCTGCTTTTTATTCTTTGTTCACTTCAGGTTCATTTTATTCCTTTTTCTTACTTTGTTTTTCAATTCTCTTAAGTCCTGAGTTTTTGCCTCCATAATAGTCTTTGAGTGTGATGATAAACAGAAGCCTATTTAATTCTGTGGTTTTGTATTAGGGTGGCAGATCCTGAAGAATCCTGTCACCTCTGTCAGCATGGAATTTTTGCTTCCAATTATAATGATTCTCTAAATAATTTGAAAGAACAATAATTAGATCTGAGTTTATTTTTTACTTGCTGTGTGTGGTCTTCTTATCCTGTAGTCTCCTAGTTTAATCAAGTTAAGTTATTTCTAAGCTCCTAATTTGTACTTTTTCTGTACTGAAATGCTGACATTTTATTGACCTAATTCTGCAACTTTTGCGTTCACAGACTTATCTATTTTAGACTTTGTTGTTTTTTTTTTGTGGGGGGGGGGTGGGGGCCAGTCCTGTCATTTTCTTTGCCCAGTTGTTTTTGTGTTTAGACCACCCACCTAGATTTAAGGTTTCAGATTTTTCAGTTCCATAACATAGTCTAGGAAACTGAAATGAACACTTAATTAATAGGGCACTTGATATTAAGTTTACCTCATTATTTGACCAATTCAAATATACTTACATGAACCTGAGGATAACCTCCTATACACTCCAAGCAGCATTCAATATTTGATTATTTGACATCTGTCAGCAGGAGTCAGTATGAGAAGAATTTCTGAGCCCATCAGCTGTTAGGGTCCAATTTGGGAAAAAGTGTATTTCAAGAATGTGTGGCATTGGACCATAATGGAACCATAAGTGAAACTGTACATTTGAGTGCAGATACAGTTATCTATGATACTACATGGCTTGAAGTATATCAGTTTAGGCTTTCAAATGGTTTTATTCAGACTTGCTTGCTGGTAGATATGGAAACAGTAATGCATTATTTCTTTCTGTCTGTCAAATACAGACTGTAATATCCATTTTGCTCAATGGGTGACTATCAAAAATATAAATAAAAATAATGTAAACAAAGCTTCCAGATAGAGTTTGTACATTTTAATGAAAATTTATTGAAGCAATATTTTAATAAGTTTTCTGAGATTACAATTCATACCATTGAAAGTATAAAATTCAGTAGTTCTCAGTACATTTACAAATGCATGCAATCATCACCACAATCTAATTTTAGACCATTTTTATCACCCCAGAAAGAAACTTCATACCTATTAGCAATCACTCTCCATTCCCCTACCCCAGCTAATTTCTATGTCTATGGATTTGCTTATTCTGGATATTTTAAATAATTGCAATTATACAATACATGGCCTTTTGAGACGAGCTTCTTTTACTTAGTATGATGTTTTTGAAATTCATCTGTACTGAATATATTTATTGCTGTGTGGTAAAGCATTACTATGGATATACCATAATTTGTTTATCAGTTCACTTACTGAAAGAAATTTGGATTTGTCCCAGTTTTTGACTATTAAAAATAAAACCATCATGAACACTAAAGTACACTTGTTATATGGACAAATACCTCTACTTATTATAAGTAAATACTTAGGAGTTAAATGGCTAAATTATATGATTGGTGGACATTCACCTATTTAAGAAATGGCAATACCATCATATTCACAGATCTTACTTGCTCTTAGGGAGAGAAGATTACACAGGATATATACACAAAGGAACAAGAATCTTAGAGAGCATCTTAGAATTCTAACACAGTTATGATTTACTATCCTTTTCAATATTTTAGTGAATTGTATTTGTAAATTTTTAAAATTTTATTTATTGTTTTTATGCTTTAAATAACTTACAATTTTACTTTTATTTTAAAAAATAAATTACAATTTTATTATTTTTTTAAATATATTTTATTGATTATGCTGTTACAGTTGTCCCATTTTTTTCTCCCTTTTATTCCCCTCTACCCTAACCTCCCCACCACCCCACCATCATTCCCTCACTTTGGTTCATGTCCATGGGTCATACATATAAGTTCTTTGGCTTCTCCATTTCCTATACTATTCTTAACCTCCCCCTGTCTATTTTGTATCTACCATTTATGCTTCTTATTCCCTGTACCTTTCCCCCATTCTCCCCCTCCCCTCCCCACTGATAACCCTCCATGTGATCTCTATTTATGTGAATCTGTTCTTGTTCTAGTTGTTTGCTTAGCTCCTTTTTGTTTTTGTTTTTTTTTTTAGGTTCAGTTGTTGGTAGTTGTGAATTTGTTGTCATTTTACTGTTCATATTTTTGATCTTCCTCTTTTTCTTGAATAAGTCCCTTTAACATCTCATATAATAAGGGCTTGGTGATTATGAACTCCTTTACTTGACCTTATCTGGAAAGCACATATCTGCCCTTCCATTCTAAACGATAGCTTTGCTGGATAGAGTAATCTTGAATATAGGTCCTTGCTTTTCATGACTTCAAATACTTTTTTCCAGCCCCTTCTTGCCTGTAAGGTTTCTTTTGAGAAATCATCTGATAGCCTTATGGGAACACCTTTGGAGGTAAGGTGTTCTCTCCTTTTCTCTTGCTGCTTTTAAGATTCTCTCTTTATCTTTAATCTTGAGTAACTTAATGATGATGTGCTTTGGTGTGTTCCTCTTTGGTTCCAGCTTCTTTGGGACTCTCTGAGCTTCCCGGACTTCTTGGAAGTCTATTTCCTTTGCCAGATTACAGAAGTCCTCTTTCATTATGTTTTCAAATAAGTTTTCCATTTCTTGCTCTTTCTCTTCCCCTCTGGCACCCCTATGATTCAGAGGTTGGAATGTTTCAAGTTGTGCCCTAGGTTCCTGAGCCTCTCCTCATTGTTTTTTGTTTTGAATTCCTGTTTCTTCATTCTGTTCTGGTTGAATGTTTATTTCTTCTTTCTGCTCCAAATCATCGATTTGAGTCCCAGTTTCTTTCACTTCACTCTTAGTTCCCTGTACATTTTCCTTTATTTCACATTTCATAGCTTTCACAAAAATAGCCCTCCCCTATTTTTGTGATCATACTCAACCATTTCTGAGAGCATCCTGATTACCATTGTTTTAAACTGTGCATCTGATAAGTTGACTATCTCTTCATTGCTTAGTTGTATTTTTTTTTCTGGAGCTTTGATCTGTTATTTCATTTGGGCCATTTTTTTATCTGGGTACACCTGTTTCATAGTAAGGGGTGGAGACTTAGGTATTCCCCAGGGCTGGGCAATCCATATCCCTGTGTTGTGGCGCTGTCTGTGGGGGAGGGGTCCAAGAGGGAACAATGTCTCTTTCTCAGCTCTCTGCCAGCTTTTAGTCACTTCTTCCACTTCCCACAAACAAATTGGGCCCTTCTGGTACTCATTCCTGTGTGGGTGGTTTTTGTACATTCTAGGACCCTGTGGGTTTCTCCAACCAATTATCCTGTGAGGCTGGGAGTTTCTCCTGAAGCTCAATACCCACAGTTTTTTTCAGTCAGTGGTTTTGAGGCTTTATTTCTTCTCACTGGAACCCTGGGTTGTGAAGTCTGTCTCATTCCCCAGTTGTTCCTCCCAGTTTATCTGCATGCAAATGTGGAATTGCCCACTCTGTCAGCCACCACCTCACTTGATCCTCCAGCCACTGCCTTGTTGTGAGTTTTCTCCATCCCAGCTGCCCATCTACATCCCTCCTACCCACCCTGATGAATGTTACTTCTTTAATTTCTTGATAGTTGGACTTCTATACAGTTCGAATTTCTGCCAGGTCTGGTTATTTTTGTCTTTAAATTTGTTGTTGTCCTTCTTTTACTTGTTCAAGAAGTCATAGTGTATCTACCCACACCTCCATCTTAGCTCGAAGTCCTATTTACTTATTGTTTTTCAAGTACAGTTATCTTCATTTCTTCCTCTCCACTCCTCTATATCCCACCCATTACCACCTCCCACTTTCGAGCCTACTGTCTTTGGCTTTGTCCATGTGTCTTTTATACACGTTCCTTGACAACCCTTCCTCTTCTTTCCCCTGTTGTCCCCCTCTCCCATCCCCTCTGGTTACAGTTGGTCTGTTCTTTATTTCAATATTTTGTTTCTATTTTGCTTACTTTTCTTTTGTTGTTGTTGTTGATCAGTTTCCACTTATAGGTAAGATCACATGGTATTTGTCTTTCACCATCTGGTCAAAATTTTGTTTAAAATTTAGGCATGTATATTTATGAACTTTATTGGTCTATAGTTTTCTTGTAATATATTTATCTTTTTTGTTATTAAGGTATTTCTGGACTCACATAATTATTTGAGAAATGCTAATTGTTTTAATTTTCTGGAACATTTTCCATAAAAGTTGAAAAATTTGTATCTTAAACATTTGCTAGAATGAACTATCTGGATCTGGAGTTTACCCTGTGTGATAGAAGATTCTTCAGTTTATGTGTGTGTGTGTTCGTGTGTGCTGGGGGTGGTGGGGACAGAGAAAAGGAGGGAGAGAAAGAAAGAGAGAGAGGCAGAGAGAAAGAGAGGAGGGAGAGGGAGAATGTGCATACACCTGTGCATGCTTTGATAGATTATGACTTTCAAGGAATTTGCTCATTTAATCTAATTTGTTGCATGTACTGGCACAAATCTATACATAATAATCCTTTATCATATTAACAGATATAGAAGCTGTAATGATATCCTTTTTTCTTCATATTCTTATTGGTATTTTGTGTCTTTTTTTCTTATTAAGTTTGACTAATGGTATGTCAACTTCATTAATATTTCTCCAAGAAATTGCTTATAGTTGTATTGATTTATTTGGTTAACTTTCTTTTTTTAATTTATTAATTTTCACTTTGATCTTTATTTCTAATTCTTAGTTTGAATACTAATTTTTGCTTCACTCTTCTAGTTTTTTTAAGATAAAGGCTTAGGTTCTTGATTTGAGATTATCCTTTTTTTATCAAGATGTTTTTTGTTATAAATTTTTGTCTAAAGTAATCTGTGGGATCTCACAGATTCTGATATTTTTTATTCTAATTTCAGTTCAGAGTATTTTCTACTTTTGCTTTTGATAGAAAATACTATCTATCTTCTTTATCTTCTTTAACTCATGAGTTATTTAAAAGTATATTACTTTTCAAATATTTAAATGTAGTGCAAATATCTTCCTATTATTGATTTTTTAGTTACATTGTGCTTAGAGAAAATATATCCTTATGAAAAATCTTTTTATTGGTATTGGAACATGTATTGTAGTCCAGAAGGTGATTTATCTTAGTAAATGTTCTGTGTGCACTTAGGAAGACTATTTATACTGATGTTGTTGGGGGGATGTTCTATGAATGTCAATTAGATCAAATTGAATAATATTAAGTAAATGCCCAATATCTTTTATGTATACTTTTTCTATCTGTTATTAGTACATTATTAAAATTTCTCACTGTAACCTGGAATTTGTTAATTTGTCATTGCATTTCTAGGAATTTTTACTTTATCTATTTTGAAAGTTTGTTATTGTATGCATAGATATTGAGGATTTATTTCATTATGGTATATCTTGGTGTTACTTTCTTTATGTTCCTTTTTTAAGTGTTAGTTAAATTTCTTAGTCATGTAGGTTGATAGTTTTCGTAAAATTTAGAACAATTATAGCTATTATTTATTCAAACATTTTATTTCTCACTTCTCCCAGTCTTCTCTTCTTTAGGGACTCCAAATACATCATATAAGGCCACTTGAAGTTGTTCTACAGCTCACTGGTTCTCTTTCTGTATTAGAGTCTCTATATCTATTTCACTTTGGATAGTTCTTAATGCTGTATATTTAAGGTAACAAATCTTTTCATTGGCAATATCCAATTAATTATTAATTTTATCTTAAAAAATCTCAAGCATTGTCATTTGAATCTATCAAAGTTTGAGATGGATCATTTAAAAATATTTTCCTTGTCTCTAGTGCACTTTTAAATGTATAGAATATATTTATTTATAATAACTTTTATAATATCTATTTTAATGGTCTTCTCTCCTAGTTCTAATACTAATATCAATTCTGAAGCATTTTGATTGATTTTATATCCTCATTATGGTTCATTTTTTTCTTCTTTCTTTGCTGTTAAGGTAATTTGGCTTGCATGCCAGACATTACACAATCTATCTTACCGGTCAATGGATATTATTTTGAAGATTTGTTAGGCAGGTCCAGAGAAAAATGTTTCGTTAAGGCTAATTATTTCTTATTCCTGAGATAATGCCCTTCTGTGTATTTTCCTCAATGCTTGCATATTTTGAGGTTTACCTGTCTGGTGAGAACAAACATTATTTCTGGCCCTATGTCTATGCTGGACACTGTTATTAATGATTTCCAGTGGGTCTTTATTCACTCCCAGGTAGTTCCCTTAACTGCATGTGGTAATCAAGCCAATCAGCTAAAACAATTGGAGAACTTACTTTATTTTTCCCTGTCTGTGAGGGATTATTATTCTATATGAACTGATATGGATGTCCACTGTCTTGATTATTGTTCAATAATTTTTTGTTTGTTTTAGATGAGAGGGTAAATCACATTTGTGTTACTTCATTCCTTTTTTAAAAGCTGAATTTTCAATCCAAGTGTTTAGATGTTCATACAAAACAGAGAGGAAAAGATTATATTCGCTCACTGTTCCTTGTGACCTGAGTGGCTGCTCTTTTAAAGTTTCACTTTCTATAGGTGTTTAGGATTTTTATGGTTCTTTTGGATTGACCAATCTCTTCTGTACTAGAGGCAATCAATTAATAGGTTCTCTCTCTCCCTCTCTCAAGAGAATAATAAAATTACATCATTGTGAATGGAAAAGAAGCAGGGGAGTTGATTAAAAAGAGTTTTCATGTATTTTTTTTTTTTACCCATGGCCATACAGGTTAGAATAAAAATATTCAGACATAAAAACAGTTAAGGACTCAAATCAGTATACTTAAATTTTTCTCATTAAGTGATTCACTTCATAGAGAAAAATATTTTATTTCAACAGCTTTTTCAAGTTATAATTTAACTGAAACTATAAATTTAAATTTAATTTAACCAATATGTGTAATAATTACTTTTGTGCATAACATAACCTAGGGAAATATCTTTGAGACAAATTACTGGGGGATCAGCAAAGCTTTTTTTTTTAATGACAGTAGAGATTAGAACTCTCCAAGAAATGGAGCAAAAATAAGAATTCAGTGATGACATAAATATAACAAAAATGTTATAGAAAATCACTTGGAGTTGATTAGAGAATGCCAGTACTCACAGGAACATTGCATAATATGTCACTGTTAAGAGGATAGAGGAACTAATCTAAATCCACTTGAAACTGCACTTATATAACTCAGATAAATAAATATATAAGAGAGTTGTTCTGTATATACATGTAGGCATAATTGATCTTACTGACCATTATCCAATCTAATATTTCAATAAATATTGAAAAAATTTATCTAAATGTCAAGTCCATTTTTCCACATCACCCATAATGATTGTATCAGGAATTATATATCCAAATTTCCCATTGTTATCTTTAGTCTCAAAATGTATTTTGTATTTTCAATCTGAATTTAGTATTCTTCTAATTTAGAAGATGCCACTCAAATTTTATCATTAATAGCAATGTTGAAAACAATGATTTATAATTTGTTTAGGTTATCAATGAACATAACTTGGAGACTAATGATTATTAGCCATTCACCATATACCAAATGTTATGTATATGTAACATCTGTGTAGGGCTAAATATAAATCACCAAATTTGGTCACTAAGTGATATGTAAATCACAACACTATGCAGACATATATAAGACAAGTTCATGATCCCTCAGAACTTCTATTTTGGCTTAAGAGGCAAGACGAAGTTACCTGAACATGTATGACAGATGCAGATAATAATGTAAGTGGACCATAACGTATGATGGCAGTGATACATCTAGGAGGTTCAAGGATTCAGAGACTCAGAAATCACCTCAGAGAAATGAAAAGGGGTGCAGGGAGCCTCAAAAAGAAGGGATGATCTGGTGGTCTTTGAAGGACAGCAAACAACCTGAGGAAGGCATTCCAGATACTGAAAGAGTAAGGTCTAGGGGAGAGCAGTGGAGCACAAAGCTTGATTTGTATTTGAAAAGTAAGCAAGGAATTAAGTTTACCTGATATGAAAGTTAGGAAAATAGTGAGATGGTAGGAGGCAAAACATGCAGGCAAGGGGGCCAGGATGTGGAGGTCCTCAAGTGCACAATGCAGGGTTTGAACTTAAAGTTTTATCCATGATGAATTATGACAAAGTGCAAGTTGCCTAATTCTTAATGCTTTAGCAATTTCTACTGACCACTCTTTTACCTCTAGTCATAAAGGCAAAATGAGGCAAGAAAAGAATAGAAAAATATTTCTAGATTGGAAGTTGAGACCTTAGGATGCTAACACTGTGGAGAGCAGGACTATATAAAATGACATCAGTCCTTTCAAACAGGATGGCTGCCAGCCAGGTCAGCCACGGTCAGAGCAAGTGCAGTAGAATCTGTTTCAAGAAGGAAACAACCTAAGTCATGCCAGACTTGTTCAAGATATCAGTGACCTGAACAGGCACATCTGTTGAGGTAGAGTACCTCAGGATAAGTCTACCAGTGATTCCTTGATGACTTGTCAAGGTTCTCAAGGCATTTATGGAGAGACTCAGAAGGGTTGAGTACACGACCCTCAAAGGTGTAAGAAGTGGGGACCTTGGAACACTGCAGAGATGGCTGAGCTCTACACACTAAGGTGCTGCTCCACATCATACTAATCTTTGAACCACCATGCCACTGGAGGCTCTGCCCCACTGGACTGAGAACTTTGTTGGCCCTGCTGCTGATCCGGCTTTGTGAGATTCTGCTTTGCAAGATGCTGATGGCTCCCCTGCCTACCATGCTATCTTCTAGACCTGTAGACTAAGACTCTGGGACTTGGGTTTGGGTTTGTTATGTCCCAATTCTGTTGTGTGATATTATTACTCATTGTTTCTGAGTAATTATTATTGTTATTAGGTTAGTATGAATTTGGATTGAATCTGCATTAATAAAAGCTGAGTGTGTAGTATAGTCACCTATGTTGGCTCTCAGTGTTTATCAGTACTGACGTTACTGGTAGGATGAGTGGTTGTATAGGTGGTTCAGAATATTTGGTTCTTAAGGCCCAAATCAGATGACCTAAGGGGAATTGAAGGCTGGCTTATATGAAAGACTGCATTGCGAAATGCACGCTCGTGACAAGTACCACTCTTTTAGGATAGTTATTTAACATTGCCAGTGTCTAGGTTACCCTGAGGCTCATTTAAGAAGTTTTTTTGTTTCCCATCTTACTTTTGTTTCCCATCTTCATGTCTAACTTTTAGAGTTGGACATGTGGGGGTGGTGTAAAGGAGAGGGTTCATGACCCTGAAGCGTGACTGACTTGGGCACACAAATGGGCCTCAAATGTAAGTGAAGTTTGCAGTCTTAACAATTTTAAATAAGGAGAGATTTTAATTAAGGGGATGAGAGAGTTACTGTGACCAGAACAATAGATTTATACTATCTGAAAGTGATAGGAAATATTGTGGTACCTGCTGGACATTTTAGTTTAAAGGAGGGGAAAGGACAGGCAGAGTGGGTCTTCAAGGCACAGGTGCCAGGAGCAATAAAACTATCTCTATATTATGAGATCTAGTCTTTTGGAATGCTGCTTTTATCTCTTACAAATACTGATTATGTCAATCATGGGTCCACAAACTCCTTCTATAAAGGACCAAATAGGAAATATTTTAGGCTTTGTTGGTCAAGACCAAAATCAAGGATATGATGTAGATACTTCTATAATACAAAAGTACACATATTTGCACAATTTTTATTGATGAAATTAAAAATATAATAATTGAGTACAGTATCTTGTAATACAGACCTATTTAGGAGAAAAACAAAAAATTAAGGAGGATATTATTTTTCTTAATTCGCATTATTGTTCCCTCTCATCATATTGATACTGATATTCATCTGTATAAATGACTCTTAGTTTGCAGGCCATAAAGAGAAACAGGCAGAGAGCCAGATTTGACCCAAGAGCCATAGTTAAACTAGTTTGTTGAAACTGGTTAAATTTTACTGTTTTTTATTACATTTATGAGGATGAAGAAAGTATAATGTGAAGGTATTGCTGGTATAAAATGAATTAAGCCATGGCTGGTATGGCTCAGTGGATTGAGCGCTGGCCTGAGAACCAAAGGGTTGCTGGTTCGATTCCCAGTCAGGGCACGTACCTGGGTTGTTGTCCAGGTCCCCACATTTCTCTCCCTCTCTTTCTCCCTCCCTAATCCTCTCTAAAAAAGTATATAAATAAAATATTTAAAAAAATAAAGTGAATTACATTTGATGAGGGCAAATTAGGATAATAAGACAACATACACTCACAAGTAAAGAGCAAAAGAGGTCTTTCCCCACCTTTAGTATGATTCTATGATGATCAAGAATCAGAATAACTAGAAGAATCTCATGAAACTAAGTTAAAAATTTTATTTCATCCTCATCAATCATGTGATAACATTTTAATCTTTAAACATTTAAAATTATTTATTGGTTTTTAGAAATAGAGAAATCAGTTTGTTGTTTCACTTATTTATGCATTCATTGGTTGATTTTTGTACATGTCCTAATCAGGGATTGAACCCTCACCCTTGGCAGATTGGGATGATGCTCTCCACTGAGTACTTGGATAGAGCTGATTCGCGTTTTAAATGTACCCTTTCATGATTTCTAAGGCCCAAGAAAGGCCAAATATTAGTCAGTTCCATTGATGTATTCCTTATACATACAGGACATGAAAATAATTATCTAAATGTTACAGTTATTAACAAGATAAATGTTATTGACTTTAGGTTACAAATTTTGTGTGGGTATATGTATGTATGCATGTTGGGAAAGACAAAGAAACAGCAAGGTAAAGAAAGAAGAGGGTACAGGGGAAAAAAGCATGAATAACAACTGCATAAAAAATGGGATGGGGAACACTGGGGCAGGAAACAGCTTGAAAACTTTAGACCATGATATACCATGTTTAAAAATCATGCCTAAAATATTTCCTAGATCCAATGGTCATGTACTGGTCAGGACCCTTAGACATTTCTGTATCTCACATTTATTAGCTTTATCTATATACACAAAATGAGGATATTAATATAGGAAGAACATTAGTGCATTTATTATGAGTATTGTACATTGAATTGGCCAGAGTTATAGATTATTAACCATCCAAAATCATCAAGGCTTATAAAACAGTCACCATTACATCTATTCATATTGATACTTTCGGCTGCAGGTACCTTGTATTGTGCTTATATCATCTGTTGTTCATCTTTTTTCTAACTTGTTTTTTTAGTGTTTTTTTTTTTTTTTTAAATACAACTCTGTTTAAGAATAAAAGCTCTAAATGAATGAAGCCTATAAAACTGTCAGTAGAAACTCATTCTTGGTGAGGAAACAGTATTTGAAACTGAAATCTCCTACTTGGCATAGTCAGGATCATAAAAAAAAAAGTGCTGTTATGTATAGTCACTTTACTTCTGTGAGTGTTTAACACTATTATATCTGAAGTCACCCTGTTATAATCCTTAAATCTTCAGCAAATATTTATTGGGCACTTGCTGAGTCTGTAATCACACTAGATGCTGTGAGATTTCCATTTGGAGAAGTAATGCTCCATTCCACAATATTTCAGTCTTGACAACATTTACTATTATTTTTAGGTGATGAATGAATCAATTGAATATAGATGTACTAAATTATATTTTCATAAACATATCAACTAAGAAAATAATTATGTTCATTTTTCTTAAAAGATGAGAATTCCTTTATTTTCACCTATATTTCATTTAACTTAATGAATTGATGTTCCCAGCTGTACTCATCTGTTTATTTTAGTGTCATGTAGCACATTTGAAACTCCTCATTTGTTTTCTTTTTTCAATGCCTTATTTTTATTCTCTGGTGGGCTAGTTTTGATTTTTTTACTTTAAACTGCAGATGACTTCAAAGAAAAACTAAAGAAATAAAGGATATATATTATAGATTTTGAGCATTTTTAGGAAGCTAAAATGTCAATGAGTTCAACTTATCAACCAATAAAGGAATTTTCTGCACCAGACCTTTAATTAAACACACTGAATTACAAGAAGCCTATAAGGAAAAATATTCTATTTTTATGAATTTCTTCTTATTAGAAAGGTAGGTAGAGCAGAGAGAAGGACTGCTTGATTTAGAATTAAATCAGTTGATTCTTCAAAATATGGCATAAGGTTAGAATTTTAAGTTGTGTACTTGATCTATGTATTTCAATATCACTGCAAATGCACATGTATATCACTACTCATTTGTGTGCTTTAACTAATAAAATCATTGAAGCACTATGATCACTGTTATCCCTCTGAGAAAATAATAATTAATAAAAACACTAATCATTCAGCACTGTGTACCCAAATTTTACTGCATTATAGAATCACACCCACATAATAGCAAATATTAATTAAATGAGAATGTCTGAGAATGGGAGTTAGACACCAGTAATTTTTTTTCTAATGGACCTTATTTGTTAGAGTAGTTTTAGGTTCACAGCAAAATTGAGCAGATATTTCCCATATTACTCTTGCCCTAACATGGCACAGCCTCATTCCCTTCCAGAGTGGTACATTTTCATAATGGATTAGCCTACAATGATATATCAATATCTCCCAGAGTCCCCAGGTAGTTTGTGCAACAAGTTGTATATCACTGATCCAGCAGTGGAATATAAACAGAGCCAGTGGTGCACTGGTTTGTACCTACATAGTTACACTTGGCATTTACAGCTCAAGTTCATGCTGCTTGATTAGGAGTCTGATTAAGTTGTCAGTGGCTACATCATACCGTTAGGCATTTCAAATATCACACAAGAATATGACTATGAAATCCACCTTAACAAAGAATACCCAGAACCATGATAATATTATGAGAACACCCTCTTTATATTGACTTTTGCCTATTTAGGATGTGCCTGGACTCTGAGTGGATTCAGGCATTCTTCTTTAACCAGCAGTGTTCATGAAGAATTGAATGTCCAGGACTGATTTTGTCACTAGTATTTTAAATTATTTTCGAAATTCTGGAAAGTAAAGGTAAAAAGGAAATAAAGAAGGATACTAAGCCAGTGAGTGAGGATCCTATCACTTTAATCATCACCAGTGAGATGCCCACCAGTCTTGCTAGAACTGATGACTAGAAGATGTCTTCCTCACTGTGCCTCAACAGACAAGTTTATCAGTCTGTTCAGGCTGCTACAACACAATACTGTAGATTGGGTGGCTTGTTAACAACAGAAATTTATTTCTCACAGTTCTGGAAGACTTAAGTTCAAGATTGACCTGCTGGTAGATTCACTGTCCTGGTGAGAGCTGCTTCTTGGTTCTCAGATAGCCTTGTCTTCTCACATGTTGGAAGCAGGAAGAAAAGAACTCTCAGGGATCCCTTTTATAAAAGCACTAATCACACTCATGAGGGCTCTAACATCATAACCAATCATGTGTGAAAGGCCCAACCTCCTAATCTATCACCTTAGGGGTTAGGAATTCAACATATGAATGGGGGAGGGGTACAGATGTTGACTTCAGAACAAGAGGTAGGATCAGAGAATCAGTGAGAATCCTGAGTTATCCATGACCCACAGAACATTAATCATTAACCACAGTCATTTAGTTCTGGAAGATGACATCTCAAAGATGGAAAATATTTTCCTCATTAAAAAAATCTATTTACCATTCTTTGTTTTTTGTATTGTCCTACCAAAATCCATTTCAAAGTAAGGTGGAATATAAATGTACAAACAATAAGCTTGGTGAATATTTTAATTAGTAGATTAGGAGTTGTTATCCTAAACATTTAAGCTTTATTTAATGAGAGCTATGGAAAATGCACTCTCTGTCTAGACAATTAAGAGCCTGTCAGGTTTTGTCTGACAATATGGCTACCATCTTATGCCTCAGAGTTTTTACTTATAAAACAGGAAATAATAATTTTATCCTCATTTGTTTGTCCAGCAAATTAAACAAAAGAACATGCAAAAAATGCTGTTGACTTGAAGAAATCTTTTTTATTTTTAATTTTTTGCTTTAATAAATACTGTGTGCTTTTTTAAATTAGTATCTCTCTAATAGCTAGTAATACTGAACATCTTTTCATGTGTCTCTGGATCCTCTGTATGTTCTCCTTGGAGAAGTGTGTGTTCAAGTCCTTTGTCCATTTTTTAATTGGGTTGCTTGTCCTCTTAGGGTAGTGTCATGTGAGTTCTTTGTATATTTTGGACATTAAACCCTTGTTTGAGGTATCATTGGCAATATGTTTTCCCATACAGTTGGTTCCCTTTTTATTTTAATACTGTTTTCTTTAGCCATGCAGAAGCTTTTTATTTTGATGAAATCTCATTTGTTTATTCTTTCCTTTATGTCCCTTGCTCTAGGGGACATATCAATGAAAATGTTGCTGTGCATAATATCTGAGATTTTCCTGCCTATGTTCTACTCTAGGACTTTAATGATGTCATGGCTTATATTTAAATCTTTATCCACCTTGAATATATTTTCGTGTATGGTGTAAGTTGGTGCTCACATGACATACCACTTCACACCATTGAGAATGGCCATCATAAACAAAGCAACAAACAACAAGTGTTGGAGAGGTTGTGGAGAAAATGGAACCCTAGTGCACTGTTGGTGGGATTGCAGACTGCTATAATCACTATGGAGAACAGTATGGAATTTTCTCATAAAACTAAAAATGGATCTGCCTTTTGACCCAGAAATACCACTGCTAGGATTATATCCTAGAAACCCTGAAACACCAATCCAAAAGAACCTATGCACCCTTATGTTCACAGCAGCACAATTTACAATAGCCAAGTTTTGGAAGCAACCTAGGTGCCCATCAGTAAACAAATGGATCAAGAAACTATGGTACATTTACACAATGGAATTCTATGCAGCAGAAAGAAAGAAGGAGCTCCTACCCTTTGCGACAACATGGATGGAACTGGAAAGCATTATGCAAGTGAAATGAGCCAGGTGGGGTGAAAGACAAATACCATATGATCTCACCTTTAACAAGAACCTAATCAACAGAATAAACAGACAAGCAAAATATAACCAAAGATAGTGAAATAGAGATTGGGCTGACAGTGAGCAGAGGGGAGAGGGGATTGGATTTCAGGAGAAAAGGGGAAGGGTTTGCAGGAACAAGTATGGGGGACACATGTATGGAAACAAGAGCGGGTGGAAATGGGAGGGAATGAGGAGGGCTGGGGGGTGGGATGGGATGGGAGTAAAAGGCAGAAAACTGTACTTGAAAAAGAATTAAAATAAAATAAGTAAATACTCTGTACTAGACTATTTTCCAATTCTTTTATGAGTGTTCATGCATTTAGTACTTATAACAACCTTATTGGGTAGGCATTATTATTATCAGGGTACTTAATTTATAAGAAACTGAAGCACAAGCAAACTAAGGGTCTTGCTCAAGGTTGCACACCTGTGTGGAGGAGGTAAGATTTGAGCCCTGTCTGTAGAGCTCAAGGTTGGTGTTTTTTTTTTTTTTTTTTTTTTTTTTTTTTTT
>PVKU01005299.1:0-35912 GCA_004027475.1 Anoura caudifer | reverse complement strand
GAGAATGTTTTTCTATATTTTGTTCCTAGTATCTCTACAAGGCTCATTCCTAAATTGATAGAAGAATCATTATTCTAGAGCTGGTTGTCCCACAGCTGTTGGCAATTCAGCTTTCATATAACCCTCTAGAAGTGTCAGAAAACAGCTGTTGGAAGCTGCTGAGTGAGCAGAGAATACCTCACTATGTAAAATAGGGTATCAGCAGGGCGACAAAGTCTTATGCTGTGTAGTAGGCTGAGGCTGACAAGGGAGAGGGCAAGAAAATCTCCACCCATTTGGAATTTTTTTTCATGGGAAGGGTTTGAAAGTAATAACTGATTCCAAAATATGGAAGAGTGTAAAGACATCTTGGTGTTTATAGAAATCACACTCAGAAGCACATGTGCTCTCTTCAAATGGGGATTTAATTCAAAGCTGGTGATTAATGGATATCTTAAACTCTGTGTAACAGTCATGTAAACTCTATACAGGGTGAACAAAACAGTCATTTATCTGAAGATACATTTTCTTTCTCAAACTTTCCAATGTTCTTTAAACATGTTGTTTATATAAAATTTATTTATAGCAGATTTTCACCCTCACTCAATAATCACTGAAGAGAGATATATGTAAACAGGAAATATCTCCCTTTAATTCCAGCTAACACCTTTGTTATTTACACCAGCACATATAAGTCTCTCTTTATGACATAACATCTGTGGCTGGAAGAATCATTTTGTTGGCAGAAATGAGTAATATATTTTGAACTAAGCAAAAGAAAAGATCAATCATGGATGAGAAAAACAATCTTGTTCTATACATTAAATATAATTCAGACCAAACTTACACACTTGCATACAAATCAACCTGGTGATTTAAAGCTCTTTCTAAATCACTCATACATGGCAACCTAAGTTGAGTTTGGGCTGCATGTCCCCTCATGCGATGATCTTACAAGCTTTTAGAGGCTGTATGGTTTATCCCATTCCTGATTATGGCATCCCTGTTTGTGAGAGGTTTGTAGTTATGGCATTTCATTTTGGTCCTTATCCATTCTGTTCTTAAAATTGTCAACATTTGCTATGAAGTTACAGTTCAATTAATTATTATTTTAAAATAAACATCTTCCAAGTGACTTTACTTACTTTTGTGAATAAATTCAGTTTCCTAATAGGACATGTATATTTTCTTAGCTGTATTTTTGCTGAAACAAAGCAAACTAATTTAAATGTGGTTTTGAATGAAAACCCAAGCTTATGCAAAAAAAGTATTGTTTTGGGGATTATGTTTATTTTAAAAATGTAAATCAAATATGTGTGAACTGTAGAAAATTTGAAAAATATGTAAAAGCAGAAAAAGAAAAATAAAACTTGCTTATAATCTACTTCTTGGAGACTTCCCCTGATATCAACAATCCAGAAAGGGGGTGGTGAACTTGAGAGGAATGAAAACTGTAGAAATTACTTGGAGTGAATTTTATTATGGTTCATTTATAAGCTCAAGGTACAGCTTTGGGGTAGAAACAAAATATAAATACCTAAAAGAAAGCATATGTCTTCCAAGTCACCATTTTATATATCATTCATATTTTATACTTTTCACTACTGCAACTTTTTTCTTGAGATTTACAAATTCCAATGATTCAAGAGCATCTGTGATTCCAAAAGATGAGGTTAACTCACTTGTAAAATATAGCAGCTTAGTGTGATTTCAATAGTACCAGCAAAGCATATTGGGAAGAATTCTGTTATTTATTTTTGCCTCTTTCAGTGGCTTTGTTTTGAAATGAAAACTGAGTTTATTAATGGTGATATACAATCTAGGGATATGCTAAAAGGGAAGGGTAAAGAAAGAATGAAACACATTTGTTTTCAGATCTCCAATATTAGAGAAACATTAAAATAGACTTTAAAGAACGATGAAAGGTAATTACTCTTGATTCCATATTAATATGGATATATGTGTCCTTCAGGCAAAAATTGCAATAATGCTTTAAACCCCCATTTGAAGATATATTTCTTTTCATTTTGGAAAACAAAGTTGTGTGTTTTGGCCTATCATGAATTAAAGGCATAAAATGGTTTTCAGGGCAGAAGGACAGACACCCAATCCTCCACTGAGTGCTCCTCCTGTATTCTACTAGCACTTGTTTATGTGCCAGTGGCTTTACATTGGTTCTTTTCACATCTTAGGCTTCCTTATGGTCTTCAAAAGGTCCATGTGTTCTGCTCTTTCTTTAAAAGTAGGTGCTCCACAAGATTCAGTTCTTAGGCTTTTGTTTCTACCATCTACATTTCCTCCTTCGTATGTTTCATGCAGTCTTGGACTACATTGATATTAACACATTGATGGTTTCCAGATTTACATCTCTGGTTTTTCTCCACTTCCTGTGCATCCATTCTTTGTTTTTACCTGTTAGCTGACTGTCTTCTAAAAGATATCTTGACATCACCTCAAATGCATCATTTATTAGCAGTTTTTCCCTCTGAAACCTGTTTTCATCTTCATATGACACTATTTGGATTGCCAAAAGTTCACATCTTTGGGGGAAGATTAGAACTATTCTCTGTTTTATGCTGGTAAATGGGAATCGGAAAACAATCAGTTTTCTCAATGACAACAATTCCTGATATGCAGCATATGCTGATTACAATGAAGCAAATATTCTCACCAGTCAAATTTAAACTACCAAAGAGCACCATTGACCATGGGGTTTTAAAGAAATGTGCACAATTGGTTCTGGTGAGCTGGTACAAGCCAGCTACAGCACACAACAGGCTATTCTGAAATTAATTCTGGTCAACCAAGGAGAACTAATGTAGGCAATCAATAAATGTTAGTTGAAAGGATAAATAAATGACTCAATAAGAGCATGTAGAAATATTCAATGTAAGTTTTGTTTCCATCCAGAGAACATAGCTGTACACAAAACATACATAGTCAGATATTTATTGGGTGGGAGTGAGAGAGTGAGCTTTAATTTCATCAGTATAGTTCAAAAAATATATCGTGAACCTTGTGTAGAAGTTGGAGAAATACAGACTGGGCAAATAAACAGTCATGTGAATGAATAGCTGATCAAGTCAATATTTAAAAGTGTTAATTGATGGAGCTCAATCAGTCTGGCTGGAGGTCTTTAGTAGTGTACCACCAGGTTCAGTCTTTGATCATCTCAGAATCTATGGTGTAATTATTATTTTTTTCATTACTCAAAGCATGGAGGAGAAATTATTACAGAGTATAGTAAAGTTAGAGTATGTGCAAAGAAAATTTTGACAAATAAAAATAATGAATCACTATACCAGCAAGAAAAAAGAGATGTAACAGCAGTGTTAGGCTCAGCATTAAGGTCAAAAAATCATTCACAAAAATATGTGTGTGACCAAGCTTGATGATATTTGCTGAAAGAAAGATGTGCAGGTTTTAGTTGGTTGCAAAACTCCATACAAAGCAATAGAAAATATGATTGCTGAACCTGCTAAAACATTCTTAGGTAATTTTAATAGAAATGCAGTATACAGCAAGGTACAGCAACTCTATGACTTGCCTGCCTCGTAGGTTTGGAGAATGTGTCTATAAATTATAGAGTCCAGGGAGGTTCTACATCTTGTCATGCCCATTATATCACAGTCTAGGAGATCATCACTTCTTCTAGAACAGATCTCACAAACTCCTGTGCTTTTCATAAATTTGCCTACATTGTTTCATTTGCCTATAATATCTCATTCTCTCCGATTAAAGTCCCCTATGTTTTAAATGTTTCTCCTTTTTCAAAATATCAAAATTAGAAATATTCAAGTATTCTACTTTACTTCCTTAAAGGTGCTTATATTCTTATTTAACATGTTTTTTAGCCTTGACTTATAGTTAATTATCTTTCATATAAACATTTATTGATCACTAACTTTTGCCAGGCACTATGCTATGCCCTATCACATATTTAATTTGTGTCCTAGCAGTTAGTACTTTGAGGAAAGAGATCCTATTTCATTGTCTCCATTGGACTTTTAGTGACTAGCAGTACTTGGAAAAGGGAATTGGCTTGAATGAACATGAAATAAAATAGATAAAATTTGAATTCAAAGTCATAATGGAATCACCACTAAGAATCAAACTTCTCTCAGCTTTTTGGGCTCTTTTATCAGTATAGTTGACCTGGTATGGATTATATTCTTGACAAGCATGCTTTTACTCATTCACACATGGGCCAGACACTTTGTTAGATTGTGGAGATGCAAAATGTTAGTCAAAACTTTTTACACCAGAGATCCGTTTTTAAATTGTCAGACCTTGAAAATGCTGATTATTGCCTGTGAGTTGTTCTCAAGGTAAAACAACCTGTTTTAAATTATATGTTTCCAATGCAGTTTTTCTTCAGGATTTGTAAGGAGTAAAAAAAATACACAATAACAATCCATAATTGTGTTTTTGGTGACTACTATGATAAAGCCAACTGGGAATCCTTAGTCTTGCTGGAACTTTTGCCTCTACTTATCTAGCTATGTCAAATAGCATTGAAGCTTGAGTGAAGAAAGCATCTTATCAAGGACTTCTTGGGTCTAATTCCAGGCATTCCAGTAAATCAGAAAATCCCAAGAGAGACTTTCAAGATAATTTGGTCACTAGCTTTAAGCCCAGTACCAACAAAGATATTACGATGTGCTGAGTCCATACACCTTTTCTCACTCTGTTCTATTGAAGTGAACATATACAATAAAATAGGGAGGAAAATATTTGCTTAATGAAAATCTTGAATTTATTTATCTTTTGTTAACAATGTGATCTGCATAGAAGAGATTTTTAAGTGGTAATTTTAACAGTATTTCATTCACATAGTATTGACATGTTTAGTTGGGTACTGATGCCTTCTAATTTTGAGCTTTAGATTAAATATTTTAACATGACTTTGCCAACAATAGGGAGCACCTTATTAAATATAAATACTACACAGCAGAACTTGACTTAATAAAAATGCTCAGGTTTCTTTTAGCCTGAGGAATTAAATGCTTTTTATTTCTTAAGGCATGGTAGATAGACTGGCATCAAGTGTATGCTAACATTGGATGGGTTCATCAATTTTTTTTTTACTCTGGAATCCAACATGTCTTTATCCCCATTATCTTTGTAATATTCACTGTGCTGCTGTTAGAAAGATGTCAGATGGAATTTCTGCCAATTTAATATCTGAGACATTGAGTCACAAAGCAGTTCAATGACTTGTCTCAGGTTGTGACCCAAATCAGCAGGAAGCAGGGACTATAACTTTAAAGTCGGTGCTAACCCTTCACAGGAAACTATAATTTCTATTACTTTGTAGTGTTATGTTCACTATAAAAATATAACTAGAGAACATTTTCTCTCTTGTGCAGCCTCCATTCCTCTTACTGATGGCAGCTGTAACTCTTGGTGCTTATCTCAGAACAAAATTTAGCTCACATTATTTATAGAATTTGTCTTTGAAGAGTATTCCCCATCCTCCACAGCTTACTTATGTACTTTGACTAATAATATTTCAAATGGGGGGGGCAAAATTATGCTGGGAAAGAATAAGGAAGATTGAGGGACTGTATCGTTCTTATGTACAAAAAAGCAAGCTGAAATGAGGAAAAAGAAGAATGGAACTTTGATTGTTAATAGATGCTTAAAGACTCTGAGATCATTGTTAAGTGGAATTTTGGTTTGCACGTGCAACATCTTCTTTAAAATTCATTTAAATGAACTGTGTGAGTGTGTGTGGATGTATGTCTGTGTGTGTGTACATACAAGATGTATGTGTGTATTGGTTTACATGACCATCTCTGTAGCTTTTCTGGGTGTTTGGACTATGTTAATATATCAAGCTACTCTGTCACTTTATTATATAAACCAAACCAGAAATATAAACATATTCACCTTCAGTTTGTTTATTTTTTCACATAGAGGTGAAACATAAAAAAAGCAATGAAACCAAGTTAATTTGAAGGGCATAATGATGATTTTAGGCAACATAAAGCCCATAAGCTCTCTTTCATAAGAAGTAGACAATAGAACATTTGGGTAAACTACTTCTCTTTAACTAAAATAAAGAATCCGTGAATTGCTACTAAGAATCAATCTTCCATCACTTGAAATGAAGAATAGGTTCTAGCAAGGTGAAAATATAAATTTTGTGAGAATAGTGAGAAAAATCAGTCTTGGCAAATATACACATAGACCATATACATGACTCATTTTTGTGGAAGCACTGGTAGCATTATTTATAACCTAGTTTTCTAAATTTTTGTGATGAAGCCCAACATAGGTAATATTATTAATTAGTAAATCCTTCACTTTGAAAAGAAGTGGTATTATTGATTTCTGCTTTTTGGATTGAGGTTGCTCAAATTTATTACTCCATGCTTGCCTTTTCCGGTATAAAATTTTACTTTGGGAGCGTGTGTATGTGTGTTGTGTCACTACATTTATGGTTTAAATACATATTTGCTCAGCTGCTATCCTTATTTATTCACCATCACACTGAAGGGGCATGCAATGCGCTATATCGTTTGACTCTTTCAGCATAAACGATGACTCCTGGTCTTCGAGTTTGTTAGTAATTGAATGCAGGCTGGTTTGTTGTAATGGCAACTCTAATAGTGTACTTTCTTCATAAATGACAATCTTTGTAGCAAGTATAAATAGTTTTCAGTATAATACAATCACGGGGTTCCATAATAAAGTGCCAATTGTAACCTGGCTTTAAATATTACATTTTGTATGCAAATTGACCTGCAGGGAGTTATTATTTGGTGTACCATTGGTAAGAACACTAACATCAGTTTGTAATTTGTTTGAAGTGGCACACCGTTATTACTAATATATTAGGTGTAGTTTGTAGAAAAATATTGCTTTCTTGTCGATGAGAAAGACATTTTGTTGTTGTACTTTGAAGGACTAAAAAGAGACTAGTCACATTGAGAAATGAGCATTTCATACAGATATAAGAGAATGGAAACGTGTAGCACATTATATAACTAAAATCTTTATTCACCCCTAATTATGTGTTTCATATCCTCATAGCAAATGCTGTTTCTATTTTTGGAAAAAAATATTCTGATACTACTATTTTCTCTTTGTATGTGTAATTAATCTGAAAAATACAAACAGTGAAATGGCTTTTTTATTGGTTTGTGGACAGCAAAGCTGAAATTTGTTTGAACAGGAGCAGTTTCACCTAGAGTTGCTCCATGGGTAGTTCCCTGGATAAGTGATTTGAAGTGTGTATATATGCATGAGCTATTAGGCTGGAAATGTGACAACTGAATACTTACTATTACTGTACTTGATTTAGTAACAAGTAATAATAGTGTGATAGTGCATGGAGAGTAGTGTAGATGGAACAGTGGTGATTCTCATCTATCTCTGTTCCACTCATGCTTTTGAAAATTTAAGTTAAAGGGATAATTTATTCCTTGATGATTATTATACATCATGACTATAAGAAGGTAATCAAGAAAAACTAATAATTGACTAAAATAGTTCAGCATGTTTCCTAAAATGAGCCTGAGGGAGCAGAGGGTGGTTTTCTCTTCCCAGCCTAGTGGATGAAAGTGAATTAGGTCACGACTGCTGGGCATCAAAGCAGAAACCCAATTCTAATCTTGACTGAACTTAAAAACACACCACTGCCAGTATGTTCACTTTACTGAAATTAAATTTCTGCTGGACATTGACAGGTTCAGATATTAAGTAAATCATGAAATAGCTTGCAAAAACAAACAAACAAAAACTAACCCAGGAGGAATGAACCCATTCAAATCAGTTTCACTGGCTTTTTAGATTTTATTTGCATATAAAATATCATATTTATTCCCTACTGTTTGAATCATTGATTCATAGTGTCCATGATAACAGTGTTATGATACTACTATTATTTCTAAAAAAAAATACTTTCAGATAAGTGTAAAACAATAACATAAAATGTTGCTTTTCCTAAATAAGCTTATCTTTTACTGTACTGAAATAAATCGGTGTTCTACAGACCCAAATGACCAGGAGGGCAGGACTGGTCTTACGTATGTCACAAGCTCATTTAGGAGAAGCATAGGGTGTGGGATGCGCTTAGCCAACAGGCAAGAGGCAAGGGAGTTCAGGAGGGTAATTGATTTGAAGAATAAATCATCAAGTTCACACTGGGGCTGGGAAACAAAGCCTCCCTCAGCATTTTAATA
The DNA here is from genome assembly GCA_004027475.1 of Anoura caudifer. Classification (NCBI taxonomy): domain Eukaryota; kingdom Metazoa; phylum Chordata; class Mammalia; order Chiroptera; family Phyllostomidae; genus Anoura; species Anoura caudifer. The sequence continues at coordinate 27,744 of PVKU01005299.1, read as the reverse complement.
GATAAGCAATCATTAATTTTACCCCAAGTTACAAGTGCGCTTATAATGTTTCAACAGCTGTTGATTAATTGTTGAACAGCAATAATGGGAGGATGAGAGAATCTTGTTGATGGAAAGTTCATGAGGGTCAGCAAATTTACATGGAATGCAGCTGTCCCTTCTAACCTCCAGTGAAACTGTCAGAACTTTGCCTTGAACTTGCTCTTTTGGGTTACAGGATGCATTTTTTATCTTTTCCTCTCTCTTTTAATACATTGGGCATACATAAGCTATTGTATGTTTTTATGTGAATACACTTTGCAATTTGAATGTTTCAAGAGGGTTCAAAGAGTAGAGAACGGTGGTGAATCTATTTATACTTCTTGTGCAAGAAGTTTGAGGTTATGAAGGTCTTTCTCCTGTTGCTGCTTTTGAACATTACATTCCAAGAGGGTGCATGGTTATGCTACTTACAATGTTGACATTTTTTAGGCCTTTACCCTCTTTGAGCCTTAGTTTCACAATCTCTAAAATATGAATGATAATTTTTACTTTGCCATAATATTGGAATAATTGAAAAAGTAAATATATGTGATCTCTGAGTATAGATATTGATCCATTGAAGATGTGCAATACATGTTTCTTTACTCTTCCCTTCCATACAAATATAACATTAAAGAGATTGATTTCAATTGTTGAAACACAAAAGTTAAACAGTAGATGCCTTTTACTTCTCAGTTGTATTATTTCTTTATCTGCATGCCATTTTGATCTTAAGGCAAATTGAACTAAAGGTGAAGAATTGTATGATAGAGTCCAGAAGTATCTGCATCATTAAAGTTTTACAGGAATTTGTGTACATATATGTTTAGGACAGAGAAATTATTTTTATGTAATAAGATTAAGCTTGCAGCTAACATTTCAAGATTATAATAGGATAAATAAGAAAAAACCGTACCTGATCAGAATATTAAAAAACATTGTCATAGCTAAGTCAATAACAGTGTCTGGTGGAATTACCTTCTAGGACTATTTTAAAAAGATAACAGCAAAGCTGAAAAGTAACATGTGGGCAGATGGGTAAATTTGAACTTTAAGTCACTGGGACAAAAGAGAATAGTTTATCATAATTACAGCTACAACTGTGTAGGTGAGGAGGCGCTGCCATATCTCCTTAGTCACAGTAATTTCTAGACCACATCATTACAGAAGATCCAGTCTCTCTCTGCCTGTCAGCTGAGATTGTTTGTAGGATGGTGCAAAAAACATTAGGGCAAGGAGTCATATGTGATTGCTGCTATAGCAGCTAAAACACAATGGAAAAATTTCCTGTTCACCTGAAATTTGTATATACCCATTTTTAATTGTTGAAATTGAGTCAGTTATTAGGGTATTATACCAGTAAATAAAGCAGTTATGCTTTAAATTGGAAAGATGCAAATGGAGATTCTCAGTTTGTCCATAATGTGGTAGAAAGGAAGGTAACCAATCAATATCCAACTCTCCTATCTTAGAAGACATTGTATGTCAGCAACTATTAAGGCAGGCCAGCTACTTTGAAGCAGAGGTGCTGTCTTTAAAAAAAAAAAAAAAAAAAAAACCAAACCACATTGTGTCTAGATTAACTATCCAGAGAGAGATGACTAAATTCTACATGTTTTCAATAAAAAAATATCTCTAACTGCAAGAATATCCTCCTCATTAGCATCTAACCAGAATCTCATAGATTAGTCCGAATTCTTTTATATATGTCTTAAAAAACTTAAAATTTAAGCATAAAGGATCCCTAAACTATGCTCCTATAATAATTTGATTATGCCACTGTGATAGCATTGAACACAGTTTACCCTGAATGAGATCATCACAAGAAAGCACCATGTCAACTCTTAAGTATAATATTAAAATACCTAACATTAATTTATAATATTGCTTATATACCAGCTGTATTTCTTACTGGATTTGGCAAAGATTTTGATTTTTTTCTTGAACATAATATACATTCAGTAAAGACACTAAATTGAATATTTAGCTCTCATATGTATGTATAATGCATATGAATGACCACCCCATGGAGGGAAGGAGACCATGGAAAAGTCCCGGAACACTTATTGGTCAGCACTTAGAAGTTTCATCCTGACTTTTCTATTCTTTGCCCACTTTCCAAAGCAGTAGGGGCCCCCTCATGCCCTAGTGCTACTTACTTTAAACCCCATTCTTCTCCCTTCATTGCAGAATAAAGTTGGGCAGTTGATATTTTCAGCCACTACCTTGATCATATCTACTCAACAAAAGATTTCTGTTTGCAACTTTAGTTTTATTTGTCTCTAATCAATTTTATCCAGTCTCTTTGGGGCAGGAAGAGTCTTGTATTTGTATCTATTCTCTTATTGGGTATCTTGTGTGCCTGGATTGGTATCTTGGGTTACCTCTCTGCTAGGTTAAATGCTGATAATCAAGCAGGGAGTTTGAAAGGCTCCAGTCTCCATTGGTAAATAAAACAACTCTGTCCTCCACTTTTACATTACTGAGTGAGGAGCCAAATGTGAATATGTGATTTCATATACAAATATGAAAATATAAATTATAAATTTTAGGAATGATTTAAAAAACAAAAAGAAAATGATAGCATATGGGTAAGCTAGCTTAATTTGGAAGGTCAGAGATGGGCTCACTGAGAAGCGGCATTTAAATGGAGACATGCATCTTCAGTTGGAGTGAGCTGGGAAGCAGGAGAGAGTGGTATGACATTCCAGGTAGAAAGCACAGTGTTTGAAAAGGGTCTGGATAAGGAAAGAGCTTAACTTCTTTAATAACTGCAGATTGGAAACCAGAGTGAGGAGCGATAACATATGATAAACTTACAGGACCAAACTGGGGGTAAGTTCTGTAGGTCTTAAGTCTACTCAAGACAATTGGCATGGAATACCAGATGGGAAGTCACAGATTGGGTTTGCTTCTGAGATCAATGTATTCCAAAACGCCTTTTAAAAATATTAGTAAATTGCTGTGAGAAGAATAAATTAGAAGCAGTTAAGTGGAGAAGCTGGTATTACAGTGAGGAGGTTATAATAGTTGCAGAAAAAAGTGGAATAAGAGAAGAGATGGAAAGGCACTTGCAAAATTGAGTTATGGTCTTCAGTTGGGATGAACAGTGCTGTGTGTTAGGTTGGGTGTACGTTAGAAGGGAAAGGAAGTATGAAGGTGGCCATTTGGTTTCCTAGTATGAGCCATGAGATGTAAACAAGCATGTTAAACAATGAAACATACAGATAGGAAGGCTATGGATCCAAAGACTGCTTTCAGAGATGTTAAGTACCTTAAAGAAGATACCAGATAAGCTAAAAAATGATATTGAGTTGGAGAAAAGAGTGTGAGAGTTTGCTGAATGTTGCTGACACTTATAGCCATGGTACAGGGCAAGGCTATCACTTACCTTGAGTATCCAATATTCAAATCCCTGCCCATATTTGGATAATTCACTATATGGGTCTTAGGGTAGGAAAAATGCCTCTCCCAAAGGAACTGATAATAGATACATTCCCAGCCCCCACTGCCATCATAGTTTTGGACTCTGCCAACTAGATTCACCCAGTCTAGATTTTACTAAGGAGCTAGAGGCCCAAGAGGGAAGCATCTAGGTACTCTTGCTCCTAGCTGCAGTAGTCAGCAGTAGGATTGATTTGTGAGTGCGGAAGTGATGGTGGTGCTGGTGGTGGTTGCAGTAAAATTTGAGCCCTGGTGTGACAGGGACAGTAGAGAATTGATGCTGATATTCTCATAAACCAGAGCTATTTCATGGAAGGGAATGGGGTATTACTACTGGTAGTTTAGCTTCAAGTCTGCTTCTCCAGCCTTCCCAACAATGTGATAAACAGCTCTAAATTCTTTCAACTTATTTATTTTTTTAGCTTAATCAATTCAAGTGTGCTTTTGCTATTTGATACTAATACCCTCATCTAACATATTGTATGTAGGGCTGGGTGAGACTTCCTCAAGAGAGATAATAAAATGTAAGCAGAAAAGGAGGCCCAGTGCTTGGCCCTATGGATCTCCACCTTGTAGATGGCGAATTGGTGCCAAAGGAAATAGAACTCACAGAATGGTAGAGGGCTTTGAGAGTATGTTGAAAGCAGAAGCCAAGACAACAGAGAATTTCAAGGACTGTAAAATAGTGATGTCAAAACCTACTAAATAAGCTAGAAACATTAACTTTGAGAAATGTCTGCTGAATTAAGCAACATGATAATTTTACAGAAAAATCTAACAAGAGGAGCCTCAGTAGATCAAGGAGCAGGAGCCAAATGACTGTTAAGTGAGAGAGAGGGGGGAATAAAAAAGTGGGGTACCCAAGAAGGCAAGAGAGTGTACAGGCTCCAAGAAATGCATGGAAGGATCTTGTAGAGAGGGGGACAGTTCTCAGTGGGTGCATCTCTTCAGTTTTTTAACATTTTAACATTCTGATGAACGTTCTTGTGCATATATATCCTTAAGAAACTGTTCTAATTTTTTTAGTTAAAATTTGTTAATATTAAAAATTTGTTTCAATATTAAGGTTGATGTTTAAGAAGATTGTGTAAATTTATACTTCCATGTATATAAGTGTCTTTCTCCTCACACACTTAATAGTCCTATTCAGTATTTTTAACTACATCTATTAGGAAAAAGATGTTACACCATTTTGCTATTTTGACTTACTTAATAGTCAGGCTAAACTTTAGAAATCTATTTACTGGCCATTTTCATTTCTCTTTTTATGAAGAATGGCTTTTAAAAAATGTTTCCTGAACTTTTTTTGTTTCCTATGGAATTTCTTTTTTCTTCACACTGGTTTAAGAGTTGTTTTTTTTTTTTTAAGTATTTTTTTTATTGATTATGCTATCAGAATTTTCCCAATTTTTCCCCATTTATCCCCCCTCCACCCCACCTCCCAACCCTCCAGCATTATCCCCACTTAGTTCATGTCCCTGGGTTGTACATATAAGTTCTTTGAGTCCTCTGTTTCCTATACCATTTTTATCTCTTCCCATCTATTTTATGCTTCTTCTTCCCTATACCTTTTCTCCCCATTCCTCCCTTCTCCCTCCCCGCTGAACTCCCTCTTTATGATGTCCATTTCTCTGATTCTGTTCCTGTTCCGGTTGTTTGCTTAATTTTTGTTTTCATGTTTTTCTTTTCTTTTAGGTTCATCTGTTGATAGTTGTGAGTTTGTTGTCATCTTATTGTTCATATTTTTAATCTTCTTTTTCTTAGATAAATCCCTTTAACATTTCATGTAAGAAGGGCTTGGTGATGATGAACTCCTTGAACTTGACCTTTTCTGGGAAGCACTTTATATGCCCTTCCATTCTAAATGAAAGTTTTGCTGGATAGAGTAATCTTGGATGTAGCTCCTTGACTTTCATAACTTCAAATAATTCTTTCTAGTTCCTTCTAGCCTGTAAGATTTCTTTTGAGAAATCAGCTGATAGCCTTATGGGAACTCCTTTGTAGGTAACTGTATCCTTTTCTCTTGCTGCTTTTAAGATTCTCTCTTTATCTTTAATCTTGGGTAACTTAATGATGATGTACCTTGGTGTGTTCCTCTTTGGGTCCAACTTCTTTGGGACTCACTGGACTTCCTGGAAGTCAATTTCCTTTGCAGATTGGGGCAGTTTTCTTTCATTATTTGTTCAAATAAGTTTTCAATTTTTTGCTGTTGTTCTTCTCCTTTGGCACCCCTATAATTTGGATATTGGAATATTTCAGGTTGTCCCAGAGAATCCTCAGCCTTTCTTCTTCTTCTTTTTTTTTTTTTTGATTCTTGTTTCTTCCTTCTGATCCAGTTGGATGTTTATTTCTTCCTTTTGTTCCAAGTCATTGCTTTGAATCCTAGTTTCCTTCTTGTCACTGTTGGTTCTCTGAATATTTTGCTTTATTTTATTTTGGGTATCTTTCATTTGTTCTTTTATGTTTTGACCAAGCTCAATCCATTCTGTGAGCATTTTGATTACCAGGGCTTTAAATTCTCCCTCAAATAGGTTGGGAATCTCCTCATCACTCAGTTCTGAGTTTTTGCTGTGTTCTTTCATTTGGGCCATATTTCTTTGTCTTGGCACACTTGATAGGTTGTAAGGGGGCAGGGCCTTTGGTATTCACCCCAACAGAGCAACCCTCTTTGCTGCTGCCTGTGTGGGAGGGGCCAGAGAGGGAACAGTGTGGCTTGCCTGCTCGACTGTAGCGTACTTTCCAACAGACCCTCCAGTCAGATTGGCAGTATCTCCCACCATGGCAACCCCAGCCTTAGCCCACAGTCAGCTCTGAGTCTCAGTTTTCCCATTAAGTTAGCCCCTCTGGAGCAGTTCCGCCAAGCTCGGCAGTTAGCCACTTTGCCTCAGTTTTTCTGAGTTGGCCCATGCGGTCCGCCTTATCGGTCTGATTGTTCTGGTTGATTTTTTCTTTAGTTCCTTGGTTGTTGGAGTTCCATGCAGTGTGGTTTTCTGGTGATTTTGGTTGTTTATTAATTTTAGATTGGTTGTTATCCTCCTTTTAGTTGTTCGAGGAAGTGAAGGGTTTCTACCTGTGCCTCCATCTTGGCCAGAACTCCGAGAGTTCTTTGTATAAAAGAAAATTGACTTTTTTTTTTCTGGCTTATTTAACAATTATCCTTGATTATACTAATTTTTTGGTACAGAATTTTTAAAAGTTATGTTTTTAACTCTATCAATATTTTATTGACGTTCAGTGTGTTTATTCTTGTGTGTCCATATTAGTGCATGCCAGCATTTAAATTGAAATACTTTACTTCTGTACTCTTTATGCCAGTAGTTTATACCTGGGTCTTTACTCAAACATTCTTCAAATGCAGCTGGTTTTCTCTTACCATATCCTATGTGTTGATAATGACTAGAAGAAAAAAAATGTAAGAAGGAGTTAGAAGCTTGCTATGATTAGCACCAAAAGAGTTCCTCTAATAACCAGAGGGTAGTGTGGGACAGGAATTTTAGATTTTTAGAAGGGTGGTTTTACTGCAAAGTTGACTGTACTAAATGTTAATGAAGGTATGAAGCATTATCTGCCTATTGACCAACTGTTGATAAATTAACCAGAATTTCCTATTTTAAATATATTTATTTGGTGATCATGTTTAGCTGGGCACTGCTATTGGTATAGAATGTTTTAACAGAGGACTAGGGAATTCTTAGTTTACTGACATCACTTAAAAGTACTTCAATATTGCTTTGGGATATGGAGCACCTGCTCTGGAAAACATGTTTGATATTGTCACTACTCTTAACTCCTAGATTATTCTTTAAATGTGTGGGTGAAAACTAGTGAGAGAGCATTATATATCTGTGCTGTACCTGCATGCTGATTGTGGTTTATAAGATATTTAGGTAAGTCATAGCTGTCGGAGAAGCCTTGATGACATGATTTATGGTTGGCTGACAAATATTTTTATCAACGAAAAGCATTTAATGAGACAGTCATTGTTATAGGCACTTTACATAAATTATCTCATTTAATCACCATTTATCTGATAAGAAAACTGAGACTGGAAAATTGGGTATCTTGGTTTAATCATCTAGCTAAATAAATGTCATAATGAAGCTTCTAAACAATTGCTTTTCCTGACACCTGCGTCTACATTCTTTAGCACTATTAAATCTGAAATGAGGCATCTTTGAAACTATAGCTATCTTAGGTGAACCTGGGAGCCATGGTCAAAAAAGTGAAATGTACTGAGTTACCCCTGTCTACCAGGGATTTACAGCAGCTGTAGTACAAAATAAATGCTAGTCTCGGTATAAGAAAATTCACCAGAAATTCGAAAATCTTTTTCTGACTGTTAGAAAAATTTTGGCTACCAAATAGAAAATATTTCTTTAAAACATAGCACTTGAGAACATGTGACATGCCATGAAAAACTGGCAAAAAACAGTCACCAAGATTATCCAAAATGAGGTAAGAATAGCTGATGTTGACATGCAGAGCCCAGGGAAGTTTATAATACCTGCAAATTAAACCACTACATGGTAACTCAGGGAATTGCATCCAAATTTATATTTTTCTGGGTGAGTCCATTTTTTTGTGTGTGAAAATAATATCTCTCTTTTACCTCAAGAGAATAGGAAGGAAAAAATGGTTGACCCAAGAGTAATCAAGCCACATAGAAAGATGAGTGTTAATTTTCAGTGCTTATTTCATTAACCCCTTGGAAGTATGTTAACTTGACTATGTGTGTTTTGAGGGACTGTTTAATTTTAGCCATCTCAGTAAAAATTGCATGAGAGATGACATCACCATTTCCTCATCTTACCATAAAACACTTTAAAAATTTATGTCTATGGTCATCATTGTAGAATACACTTGTTTGTTTAACATTCAATACTGTCTCATCAATGGCCACTCAACTTGCTATGAATAAAAGTAAATAAACTATCCATTTATAAAATTACTTTTACCTACCTTTTCTATTCTTTATATTTCTAAACTTTGCAATAACACATAGACATTGTGTATACTTCCAATCCTGAATCATTATATATTATAGAAGACAGATAACTATGTTTTACTGGGAATTGAAAGAAATTTCCAGGTATTCTGGTATCTATTATTTTCTTAGCAGTAAATCCAACAATTGAGCATCAAGCCTACATTAAATGTATTTATTTTTTTCATGGGAGAATTTAAAATTTAGACAATGTGAATGTTCAGATTCAGTTTCTACAAAAAAAATCTCCATGTAAGCACTGATTGCTTTGTATCATTTTTAAGGTACATATCGATATGCATTTCCATAATAAAAACACTAGAAAAGACAAGATATATGATAAACAAAAAATATGAGCTATAGGTGCATGAATTTAAAACATGTAAATACATTAAAGCTCCTTTTAGTATGTTGAAAACAAATCAAACACTTCAGAAAACATCAAATGGGAGGATTTGCATTTGTCGTTTTCATGAGAGACTTTCAACTCAGTACTTACAGTTTAGATAAAGCCTGTGCTTGAATAGACCTAATCACTTGCTAAAATGGGAGAAATAAATGCAGGCCTTAGAAGGGAATAAACAAAACTATGTCTACAAACCACTGTATTAACTGGCATCACAGTAGAGATAATCCACTAAAGAGTAAAAAGACAATTTGATGTATTTCTCCTAGAGATAAGCTCTCAGGTCTGAATTATATTTGCTAGGGTCTGGTAAAAAGCAACATTCCCTGCCCATTTTCTAATAACAAAAAAAGACTTGAGTATCCACAGTTGTCAATTTATTTCTTTAACTCTGACTTCTATTATTAAACCCATTTTAAGTTCATATTCATGAATGTATTTGATCTGGATTTGATTAGGAAGATTAATGGTAGCAAAATAATGCCTCGTTATATTTTCTTTTATGTAGAATTCCAATTTCCTTAAAGGACAAACAAATCTATCTACTTTACTTTTCTTCTGACTATTCATTTCTCTTTTCCTTTGTTAATAATAGCAAGTATAGTCTCTACTATTATCCCAACTCTTTACAGTTGAAACTTTGAATCTAGAATTTTTCCCTGAACTTCAAAACCTAACATTAAAAAGAAAACTGTGATAATATAGAAACATTTTTTTTCTTATGACATAATTCAAAATGGGAGAAGAAGAATCTAGAATAGAGGCTATTTTCATTTATGTTCGCTCTTTCATGACCCGCTTTCCCTCCTAGTTGTGACTTGCAAACTGGTGAGAGCTGAGGCAACTTGCATCAATTTTTTTAAAGACTTTATTCTTCTAAGAATATCTTTAGGCCTACAACAAAATTGAGATAAAGGTAGGTTTTTCATTATTTTTCGTTCTTTCCTTTGCTCATTGTTTAATCCCCCAAATTAGACAACCGACAGTTGAGAGATTCATCTGAGACTGTATCTGGGAAATTGTATCACAGGCACTAACTAGAAATGTGACTTGGGATAGTCAAAGTGCTTCTATCCCATGGAGAGAGAAAGAGGGGAAAAAACTATTTATTGATTCTTTGATCTGCCTGAGTTTGAAGTTTGAATGGAACAACAAGTACATTTATAAATCAATCCAGTGTGTTTTCTGTAGGACGCACAAAGCATTTCATGTCTAGCACACTAGACACATTCATCCAGGAATTTATCTGTCTGAAAAAAATCTTACCCAAATATTTCAAATGAAAACTTCCAAGACATTAGAATGTCATATGAATAATCGATATCAATGCTGCTTTCCAAGAAATCCTCTTTTATTTAATGTTTGATCCCCATTTCACTCTTTTCTCCCCATCTGGCAGTTGTCACTTAGGCAGATGGCCACCAGCTGGGGGGGAAGCCTGCATGTCTTCCTCCAGGATCGATGGGGCTCAGTAGACCTGATGCAAAAATGAGCCACGTCACTCCATCAGGCAGTCGGCAAGCTCAGATACTGACTTGTCAACTTGTCACCACCTGAAAGCTTCCAGAAGGCCCCCCCATATGAATCTGGGATCTTATGTTGCATTTTTATGATGTCATAGTATCCTGTATTGGCTCCATATAAAGGAATGTAGTTAATATACCTCTTTACTCCAACTCTCCTTATTTAGAGGGCACATGAAAGCAGTAAGAAGAGGTACTTTAATGAAAAAAAGGAGGGAGAGAGAGGGAAAAAACAATATTGAGTCTTTAAAGAAATGTGTCCTGACTAAAGTCTGGAAATAGTCTAATGTTCAATGGATAGGCTTATTCTATTGTAATAAATGTGTCCATATTATTATGACCACTTTGTCCCAAAATTGTTTAAATAAGATTTTTTAGTAATATTAGTTAATAATCTGTAAGTGTGTTGTGCATAATATATATCTATTATGCTGCTGGGCTTATGAAAGAAATTTCTGCCTTTTTCAAAGATTATCTTGTTATTCTAGGTTATTCCTGTCCAAATCAAATGTAAAAATTATTCTTCATTAATATTATTATCGCAGCTGCTCTTTGAGAAGCCTGTTGCTGTGTTCATTTTAGTCCCTGAACCTCTGGGTCAGCCAGAAGAGATGTGGTTCTTCAAAAGATACTCTGTTCTTTTTATAAACACCTGCCATTTTTCTTTCCTTTTTAGTATAGATGGGTGTTCATGAGTGAACAGGGAGTGGGGAAAGACAGAAGATGGAATGAATTTAAAATACAAAGTTGGTCAATGTTAGTACATTTCTGTGTATATAACTATACACATCTGCAATAGGCAGAGACACACACAGCTGTCATGCTTGTATTTTTCTAAATCCAGATCAAACCATGTATATATATTTTTCCCCATTAATTCTTATGCAGTGAGCATATTATTATGTCTCAAATAACTAAATTTTTAATGGTTGCATACCTTTGAATTTATGGCTAGACTGTACTTATTTAAATGTCATTTTAGTGTTAGATATCTAAGTTGTTTCTGATTTTTTTGTTATAAATAACATCAAGGCCACAGTTAGCCATTATATGTTGAGCATATGTTTGAAATTTTAATTCCTAGAAGTAGAATTTCTTAGCCCAAGTATGCATACAATTTTAAAACTTTAAAATTTTTATCCTGTCAAACTTCTCAAGAGGAGCAAATTGAACAACCATGAATAAGAGTGCTTGAGAATATTCTATTTCTGGTTACTCTCTGTGATACTGGCTTGTCTTCCCTTTGTTTATTTCCAGACCTTGGCCCTGCTATAGCCAAAGCCTCAAAAAGCTTTAAAAATCTTGGTCTCAGGGCATTCTTTGGATTTTTTATTTTTTTATTTTGGCACTCCTGGGACACGATAATTCAAGGTCAGCTTATCATATGTACGCTCTCTGGGAATCTTACTGCTTTCTGTTGTCTGCACACACACTGAGGCCAGAATTTGATAAGAATATTTTCACAGATGGTAGAATGCTCATCATAAAACAAATTTAGTTTTTCACTATTTTTTTGTCATGGTTGATGAGGCTGATCTAAGATATATGCTGAACTTTCTCAACCACAATTTCTTTGCCAGTGTAACCAAGGATAAATATTTCATAGTGATATTTGTGTTGCCTTCCTGACACATGGCACAATGTAATTTTAGATTTATTCAAGTTAATATATAAGTAAAGTCTGCCATGGATATTGTATGTTTCATGACCAATGAATGTCTGTTTTTATTTCCCATCCTGCCTCTCAGCACCCAACACAATGCCTGCTGTTCAATCACTGCCACTTTAATGAATCAATGAGTCAATGAATCAATGAGTCAATGAATCAATGAATCAATGAATCAATGAATCAATGACTCCTGGCCTTGTAAGACCTGGATGATGTGAATGTGTTTGAAAGCACTTTAAATGATTGAGAAGACTAGAAAGTACATGTGACTGCTCTCACTCAAAGGCAATGGTCCTCAAATACTTGGTTCGTTTGCATAGATTAACCATGAGTTTCATGACAATGTCAATGCCTGACACACTTCCAGAGATTCTCATTGTTGTGCAGGTGAGCCCTCATGGGAAGTTTGGAAGTCTCCTGTTTTAAGGTCTTGTAGTTTAAAATTGATGCTCTTAATCCATTGCTGCGTATTGTATTGAGTGTGGCAGTTCCATGGACAACTATAATATTTTCTGAGATAAACTGGGACATGCAAGATGAGAGCAACTAAACTGAGGCTCATGGTGATAAGCATTTTGCGCAAGATTGTACAGAAATTAGAGTCAGAACCAGGACGTGTGTCTAATTCTCCCAGTTTCCAAAGCCCACATTCTTCTTACTGCAATAGGCTATCTCACCCTTTCTATTGTTTAGAAAAAACTAATTAACAAATATCAGAAAGCCTTAAAAATGTCAGTCATTCGATTATTGGATTAAAATGTAAAATATAGATTTTTGAACAAGTGAGTTAATTTATGAAGCTATTGTACAATTATTGAGTGCCATTTCTTCCAGGTCTTACTTGTCCCTAAAGCTTATTATTACACAGGCACAAGTATTTATCTTCTGGTTTCTTATAAAAAATGGCTTTTTGTCCCAATATTCTACATTTTGGTATTTTTTTAAAGATTTTATTTATTTAATTTTTGAGAGACAGGAAGGGAGGGAGGAAGAGGGGTAGAGAAACATCAATGTGTGGTTGCCTCTCGTGAACCACCTACTGGGGACCTGGCCTGCAACCCAGGCAGGTGCCCTGACCAAGGTCCAAACCAGCAACCCTTCAGTTTACAGGTTGGCACTCAATCCACTGAGCCACACAAGCCAGAGCTACATTTTGCTTATTCTTGGTCTATTTTTGAATGTTGTCTATGTTTCAAAGGCTTTAATTATAAAATTCATTTATTTTTTTGTTTAAAAATTATTCATTGATCATCCACTATTTGTCATATCATGCTGAGAATTCAAGTATGAGTAGAAAATGCCTGCTGTTTTCCATGACTTCAAGCTCTTTAGTCACTGAGTATGTCTCCTTGGTCAAAAAAGTTTCCTGTTAATCCAGACATGAAATACAAGAGCATAAGTAGGTATGGAGGGTTGGTAGAAGGGAAAGATATTGATAATGTTAGTTTTAGAGCTATTGAAGTTGAAGTTTTCATGGGACTACAGGTAGATATTTCCAGCAGTAATTGGGTACATGTGTTTTAATAACAGAAAAGAGATATCAACTGAAGATAAAGATTTAGCAGTCACTTGTATTTAGGGGAGTGTAGCCTCCATGAAGCCTATTGATAACCTAAGAAAAGAGAACCTAGGACACAGCTCTAGGAAATTACTCAACTGTAAAGACCAAGCAGAGAAAAGGAGACAAAGAGGACAGAGGAGAAATGGTCTAAAGGGAAAGACCTGCAACTCTATGGAATGATGTCCAGGAATTACAAGAAGAAAGGTTTCCAAGAAAGCAGATGTTAAGAGATAAATGGAAGTCAGGATGAAGAGAAGGTGAGCACAGACTCTTCTTTCAGGATGTTTGGCTGTGAAAGAGATTAGTGAAATAGGTGATGCATAGACACATAGGGTAGGGTGATATGCGAGTGTAGTCAAAAGCCCATAAATATATGGCTTATTCTGAAAAATGGTCATTTGTTATTCGTGTATGTTATTGTTTCAGAAGCAAAGCCACCAGAAAGCAATAACTTGGGATTTCCACTTTCAGATCTTTTGATGGTATTCTTAGCTACAAAACTGGAAGAGTTTTCCAGATGTCCAAAAAGCATATATCTTAGCCTGCTTATATCCTGTGGTACATCTGCCTAAACACTTGATGCAATCTTGTTTTATTGTGAAGATGAATGGTTCAAGACATTATTTAATATATATATAAGTTTTAACCACAATAGAAGTGATAGTTTAGCATAAATGTAAACTATGGAACAATCTTGCTTACCAGCTTTTTAGATGCAATTGATATAGAAATCATGAAGTTTTCTTTACATTTTTTTACATAAGGTAGGCAGCATGTCTCTTGCCCCATACTATTGTGAAAACTGCATTACAAACATTTGCATACATGCTTAGAGAATCTAAAATAGTTTTGGCCAGTATCTTTCCAGTAACCTAAAACTTAAGCCCTGTGACTTCCACACTAGTGATTGCTTACTTTGAAATTGGAAGGATCATCATATTCTGTTGACCTTTATTATTTGTAGACATAATTTTATGATTTAAATAAAAGTGCATAAATATAATGTTGAATAATTACTTGATATTAAATATAAAAGTGGTCTACATAATTTTGTGCAATAATGAAAGAATAAATGAATGGCATTCTCATATTTGAAAAGATAAAACAATTTGTGCATTGTTTTCAAATCTGTCTTGTTAGATAAAAAGTGACAATCTACCTAATATATTGCCTCTTTTAGATTGTTGGATACTCAAAATGCACAGGAGAATATTATTGTATTGCTTATAAGAGGGAAGCTTTTTCTTAAAACTATTATTTGATGGGCTGTGTTAGATTAGGTTAATATGTAGATGTCACCAAGATATCAAACTTGGGCCTTACATGACCACCATCAATGAACAACATTAAGTTTTGTACCCCATCCATAGTTAATAAACTTTGATTGAAGTTTAATTAAACATTGACATATTTTCATGTGATTTAATTTGTGCTTTTACAAAGTTTAGAACTGTTACCTTTAAAGAATATTTTTAGGGTTTGTTTTTACTGTATTTAGGAACACATGATTCTGTTTTTTATTTTTTAATTTATCTGTTTTGCTTAGATTTTAATTTTTATTATTGGATTATAGTTTTATCAGTAAGTGTTTGATATGCAGATTTATTTATTATTGCCATCTGTTTATGTGAAAGCTATTTAAGTGCTAGGCAGTTGCCTGAATGATGTTCAGTCTGCATGGGGAGTAGTATTGGAAATTAGAATCCCGCAAAGACAAATGTTCTATATGAGATGAAGATCAGATACAAATTGGCTTACTTACCATTTCATTGTGATCCCACCACAAATGTGCCATCTGTATCTATGAGCTCTGAGGATGTTTTATCTTTTCAAGATTGTTATTGTTTTCTTCTGTTGCTAAATTATCTTTCCAGTGAAGCTAGAATATTATCAAATTAAGGTTATAGCTCAGCCAAATTTATTTAGAAATACAAATTAATGACTTTATCTTCTTTAGATTATTTCAACAATCTTAAACTACATACACAAAATTATAGCAAAATGAAATTTAAACAGACATTTCAATGGGTCCAAGTCCTAAGAGTTCAAGTGGTTTGAGAACTAGGGTTTTTTTTTACTTAATCAGATCTGGTCAATTGAACAGAGCACATTGTAAGAAATGAATTTTTCAATTCAGTCTTATTTTGCCTTATTCAGCTATTCCCAGACTCTGCATTTGGTCTAAAATATTCTTGGAAGAGTATGACAAAATACAATAATTTTACCTAGCCTCCTATTTATTTTGAAAAAAAATCAAAGAATTACATAATTTCAAATATTTCCAAAATATTTTCCTAGACTACTACAAAAAAAGCAAAATCAGTAAGAAATTTAAAACATTAAGTGTGTCATACTAGTTTATAAGTACATAATCGCAAGCAATGAACAGTTAGCTCTGGAATCCATCCATGTCTTTTGGTTTTCTTGATAAAGTCTCAATTTAGCACTTTATATACATGATGTACAACAGGCAAATTTCATTGATCACAAGAGTTTGACATTAGCTACCTCAGTTTATAACTGTGGTAGTTTGTCAGCTCTTTTCAGTTCAATTTTACCAACCCTCAACTCCTTATGACATTTTTGTGTGTGAGTGTTTTGGTAATATTGAGTGAGTGCCTACTATTAGGGATTATTGTTTAAAAGTCTGTCTTATGCATTTATTTTAAGCTACTTGCCTGCAAATTCTAAATCATCTAAGTACCTTCTTTGTTGTTATTTTAAAAAATATTTATTTTTATTCAATTAAAATTAAAATGAGTAACTATTACTTATATAATATAAAATTTTATTAAAAATTAATCAAACAAAACTCCTTTAATTTCTCCAATTTTTTTTTATTTAGCAATGTATCATAGACTTCTTTTCAGGTCAGTATATATTAATCTAACTCATACTTTTTAATGTTCAAACTTTTTATCTAATTCCCTGATAATGAATATCAAATAATTTCCCAGATTTGTTGTAGTTGTTATAGTTGTCATTTTTCTACTATAAAAATACTGCAATAAATATACTTATACATATATCTTTTCTTATACTTATCTCTATAGCCTAGCTTTCAAAAGGGCAACCACCCTGTCAAAGACAATACATACTTTTTATTTAAAATGATATTCATAGAATATTTTTCAAGGGAGATGTAGTAATTCAATCATTTTCCAAAAATATGTAAGAAGGCCAATTTTCCTTCATCCTTGCCAGAACTGGGTGTTATTTTTGATCTAAATTTTGATCCTCTTGTACTTAGAATAGAGTTGTAATTGCACATACATAAGCTCAATAGTTTGTAAAGTCACTTTAGTATTTTGAAGTATTTTCCTTTCTGTCTTTTATTTAACATCAATTTTCTTTATTAATGTATATAGATTAGTAGTTTTTATTTATAATATAAATTCATAACTATGAACTAGGTTCAAAATTTAGGTCACATTGTGTTAGTATTTATTTACACATTTGATTATGAATAACTTGATATATTTTTTTTTTGTTTCTCAACCCTATGTCATTAATACCTCTATTACTCTTGCCTTTACTACCATAATTCCTAATAGCAGCTGTGTATTCATAGGACATCTTTGCCATTGTTGTTATACTTTTATTGAAAAAATGAAATATCAGAGGGTTAAGTCTGCTTTTAAGATGATTCTGAATTCCTAAAAGTTGATATATTCTGATTTTTTCTACTACAATGCTATTGCATGGTTCTGCAATTCCCCCAAACTCCAACAGTTTGTGTTGAAAAAGAAGAAAAAACAAAAACACAAGTTTTCACAATTACTTTTGAATGATTGTATCATTTGTGGTTTCTATATATGCCAGAAATATTAATCAAAGTATAGATAATTTAATACTTAAGTTTAGTATTAAATGAATTTAGTATTAAAATACCAATATTTAAGAGACTATTTTTACTCCATTTTATGTTCCTATCCACTTTGTCAAATATTAATTGACCATTGAAACATTGGTTTATTTCCAGGCTCTCTATTCTGTTCCATTGATCCATGTGTCTGTTCTTATGCCAGTACCAGACTGTTTTGATTATAGTGACCTTGTAACATAATTTGATATTAGGTATTGTGATTCCCTCCCGCTTTGTTCTTCTTTCTGAAAATTCCTGAGCTATTTTGGGGTTATTTGTGGTTCCATACAAATTTTTGAAATATTTGTTCTATAACTGTGAAATATGTCTTTGGTATTTTGATAGGGATTGTGTTGAATTTACAGATTGCTTCAGGTAGTATGGACATTTTAATGAGGTTAACTCTTCCATTCCATGAATACGGTATGTGCTTCCATTTATTTGAGTCTTTCTTCAGCATTGTGTAGATTTTTGAGTGCAGGCCTTTTATCTCCTTCATTAAGTTTATTCTTAGGTACTTTATTTTTCTTGTTGCTATAGTGAATAGCATATTCAATAAATGGTGCTGGGATATCTGGACAAGTACCTGCAAAAAATGAAATTAGACCATCAATTAGACCATACAACAAAATACACACAAAGTGAATAAAAGACTTAAATATAAATTGTGAAACCATAAAAGTCCTAGAGGAAAACATAGGCAGTAAATGTCAGATATTCTGCACAGCAATATCTTTGTTGATAAATCTCCTAAGGCAAAGGACATAAAGGAAGCAATTCACAAATAGGACTACCTCAAATTAAAAAGCTTTTGTATGGCTAAAGAAAACATTAACAAAATGAAAGGGAACCAACTGTATCGGAAAAAACATATTTGCCAATGATATGTCAGACAAGGGTTTGATCCCAAAAATATGTAAAGAACTCAATGACTCCACACCAAGAAGACAAAGAATCCAATTAAAAAATGGGCAAAGGACCTGAACAGATACTATTCCAAGGAGGACATACAGAGGGGCCAGAGACATATGAAAGGATTCTCAGCATCACTAGCCATCAGAGAGATGCAAATTAAAACCACAATGAGGTATCATTTCATACCAGTCAGAATGGCCATCATTAACAAATCATCAAAGAAGTGCTGGCGAGGATGTGGGGAAAAGGGTACCCCAGGACATTGATGGTGGAATGCAGACTGGTGCAGGCACTATGGAAAACAGTATGGAGTTTCCTCAGAAAACTAAAGATGAAATGCCTTTTGATCAGTGATCCCACTGCTGGGATTATACATCCCGAAACACCCTAAGAATACTGAAACACCAATGCAAAAGAAACCTGTGTAGCCCTATGTTCATAGAAGCGTTATTTACAATAGTCAAGTGCTGGAAACAGCCTAACTGGCCATCAGTAAATGAATGGGTCAAAGAAAACTATGGTACATTTACACAATGGAATAGTACACAGCAGAAAGAATGAAGGAACTCCTACTCTTCATGACAACATAGATGGAACTGGAGAGTATTATGCTAAATGAAATAAGCCAGGTGGTGAAAGATAAGTAGCATATGATCTCATTTATAAGTGGAACCTAATGAACCAAACAAACAAAAGAACAAAATAGAACCAGAGATGTGGAATCATGGAATAAACTGAGAGTGACCAGAGGGGAAGAGGCAGGGAGATAATGGTGGAATGAAGAAGAAGGGTCTAGTCAAGGAACATGTAAAATGGACCCATTGTAATGGACAACAGTATGGGGATTGGCTGAGAGAAGGAGGGTGTGATGGACAGGGCAGGGGAGAGCAATGGTGGAAAATTGGGACAATTGTAATTGAACATCAATAAATAATAAAATATTAATATTTAAAAGTGTATGACTAAACTAAAATATGCCTGATGTTTACATAGGTTGTAAACATATATTCTTTTTAAAAACTTTAATTCTTAAAATAGCCCTATAATAGTAGCATGATGATACCTGACTTTAATTTTACTGACCTAAAGACTGAGGTTTCTGAATAGGTTTTAAATGATTTACTTAAGGACATACAGCTAGTAAATATGTGAATGAAGATTGCACTAGAACTTCTTGACTCTAAGTCAAATAATCTCTGAAACTTGGTCTCAAAATCCCAAGTGCAAACAAGATCATTTAAACATTTTAATGCAATGAGATTTAATTAACAAGCAATAAATACCTATTGATTATGTGCTGTGTTTATTACAATTTTAGTTGAATTTGTCTTTGATTAATATAATGAAAATAAATTAATTCTAAATAAATTCAAGGTTTCTTGGAAAGAAAATTAAAAACATTTTTAAATCATGCAGTTCATAAAATAATAAAGAATTCCTTAATGCTAAATTAAAAAAAATTATTCCTCTAATATTGATCAAATTTTAATTTCAAAGTAAATATCACTTTAAGATCAACCCTGGGAGACATAATTCTTTGTGGAATAAGCCAGACACAGAAGGATAAAACTCCACTGTACCACATATATGCAGAATATAAGATAGTCAAATGCATAAAAGCAGAGAATGAAATGATGTTTATTAGGGGCTGGGGAGTGGTGGAAATGGGGAGGTATTAGTCAAAGGGTGCAAAGTTTTATTTCTGCAAGATGAGTAAGTCCTAGAGAAATATTGTATAGCATAGTGCCTGTATTTGGCAACATCTGATTGTATACATAAACATTTGTTATGAAGGTAGATCTTAAGAGTGATAATAATAGTATTGGGCAGGAGGAAATTTTTGGATATGATACATATGTTTATGACATAGATTATGGGGGAAAGGGAAATATCTATGATTTTATTATTTATCTTTGTTATATTATAACTGTCTGAATAATATAATACTTCTCCATATGCAATTACCCATGTCCTTAGATCAATACTTAATTGTTGTTTCTATTTTAATGAAAACAGCAACAGTAAATCCTGAGGGGTTTTTTTTGTTGTTGCTTTTTTGAGTCTATTTTTTCTAGTCTGTAGTTTGGCTTTGGCTTTGAACAAGTATTAATTCCATTTTTTGCTGTTGATACTAACACCAGTTTATTAAAGGGTTACACACCAGTTCCATTTTGCTCATTTTAAATTCTAATATTTGAGAAATTATTTATTATTTACTTTTAACTTGCAGTAATTTGTATCCTTTCTTTTTTTCATTTTCTCTTATTGCTTTTATTTTCAAAGAATTTCATCAGCTCATTGTTCTTTTTTGTTGTTATTGTTAAAGGGATATATTTTATTATACTTGTTGCAAAAGAAATTTTTATTTAGCATCGCTAAAGAAATCTGATATAAATTTTTGAGGCCAAAATGCCAAGTAAAGAATTTCTATTTCAGTCTAAGAAAAGATGACTGAAAATATCATGCAATGGGCAGAATCATAACTCAAGGTACACATGCACAGGTACTAAAAAAAAAGATGCACAAAATATATCCCAGTATGGAGACCAAATCAAACTAATGAAATACTCATTCTTGATATTTAGTCTACATGATAAAAATATGTGGATAAGTTAATTAAAAATTATGGACTTACAGTTTCTGTGTGGAATTGATATCCCACTTAACCTTGGCTTTCTCAAAAACACTCAAGGTAATAGCTACATCATTTTCAAGATAACTTTTGAAATTCAATGCTAAGAGTACGTATCAGTTCATGACCATTCATTAGTGTAACTGTTTATCTTTTACAGTCATGTCTGCCTTTTACTGACTTACATTTCAGACCTAGGAGGGGAGCAAATCAATAATAATTAAAACAAATTAATTTTGGAGAAAGTCAATGTTAATTGCTAAACTCCAAATAATTATGTATTCTACTAAGAGTGTTGGTGGAAATATTTATGTCTCATCTTCTTAAATCCTTAATTTCCTTGAAAATATAGAACTAATAAGTAGAAATAAGGAATATGATTTTAAATTAATAAGTATAGATGCATGTCTAAACTAACAAGTATAGATGCTGAAAAGGAGAAACTACAATAGTTTTAGACCAATCACTCAGTGACTATAAACTAAATAAAAGCCATCCAATTTGGTCATTATAATTTACAGGTAATGGTTTTATTAAGCCAAAGCAGGGTGTTTCTTTTCCATGTAACATTTCATATTTCTAGAACTTGCATGACCTACATTAGATTGTTTTTGAGATTAATTTTGACTTTTGCAAGTAATGTCACTTGATCCATATTGGACAGTGACTTTCATAACAAAAGTCTTATCTGAAGATTTTATTTTATTTTTTAAAGATTTATTTATTTATTTATTTATTTATTTATTTATTTATTTATTTATAGAGAGGAGAAAGAGAGGAAGAGAAACATTAATGTGTGGTTGCCCCTCGCATACACTCTACTATGGACCTGGCCTGAAACTCAGGTATGTGCACTGACTGAGAATCGAACCGGTGACCTTTTGATTTGCAGGCTGGCATTTAATCCACTGAGCCACACCAGCCGAGGCAAAATTTTATTTTTTGAAAATACATTTGTGAACACTTTTTACCTCACTCCTAGTCATTGTCTGGATCTTACACAACACTTATTTTTTATTTCCATTCTTTCTAGAGTAACAGTAAGATAGTTTCTACATGAAAATCACTTACTTTGAGCATTTGAAACAGAGCATCGATTAGCTGAGCCAGGATAAACTCATAGCCAGAAGCAACAATTGGACTTAGAGAGGAAAATCCACTAAGCCCAGTTAATCAGCTACATACAGTAACTGAGAATGCTTGAAAACTTCTTGAACTGGAGTCCTGTAAAATGTCCTTGCACTTGTCAGTCATAGTCCAGACATATTAAATTGTTCCCATCAATCTCAAAACATAAAGATCAGATTGTGTCAGTTACAGGTTGTGACATTACACTACCAAAGAATCCCAAGGTTTACATAGAGATATTAGGTTACAGCAGAGACTCCATATCATATTTTTGGATGGAATATTTTTGATAATTTGCTAAAAAGTGAAGAAGCTTTATATTTTAGGTGTGTGGTGAGCTGCTGTTTGTTAACATATGTATAAGTACAAATATGTGTGTCTACATACACACTCACACATTCTCTTTTCCATTTAGAAAGTTAAGTGAAGAAAAGCAAAATAAGTGAACAGAGTATACAAGCACACACACACACACGAAGTAATCTATTATGTTACCGAAGGTAAGCCATTGCCTGAGTGTTTTTTCTCTTTCTGATGTGTAACCTATTACTTATTGCCTAGTAACTTACTAATTAAAGGTTTAAACTGAGTGTGCAAGAGCCAATGGATACCTCTTCATAAAGAAGATGAATGCTTTTTCATGAATGTGAGGCTATTTAATATTATGGAGAAAACCCACAATTTTTCTTCAGTTCGACCCAACCAATATTACACAATATGCCAGTTCTTTATGAAAATCAATGCAGAGGTTGTACAAATTAAAACCTTTAAAAGTTTTGCACTGTTTAGGAGATAGAAAATGTTTATAATTCACCCCACTGTAATACAGACTATGTTAAGTTTTATAAATAAAAGTTCACACATATATGAGGGAGGATCCAAAAATGGAATTTATTTATAAAATTGTGTATTTATTACACATTTAAACTTCAGTCACCTTCAAAGTTCTCTCCATTTGATGTAATACACCTATTGAGACATTTTTTCCACTGCTAAAAACAGCTTTTCAACTCATAAATTTTCATGTCTTTAACGTTTTTGTTTCACCTCTTCCACATGGGCAAAATGTTTCCCTTTGAGGAGTTTTTCATCCAGAGAAAGAAAAAACAAAGTTGCATGGGGTGAGATCAGGTGAATAGGGAGGGTGGGGCATGGGAGTCATGCCTTTTTTGTCAAAAATGCTGAGTATTCAGCACCATGTGGGCAGGTGCACTTATAAATTACCCATCATGAAATGGGCAAATGCATTGAAAGAGTCTTCAGAAAAATTCACTTATGCCAAATGCAACCTCTCACAACAATGCCAGCTGGTACACTGATACAGATGGATTCCTAGAATACTGACCTAGAGAGGAAAGCCTGTACTACAAGGGTCCCACCCTTCAGAAAATAATTCCTTTTGGGGGGCTGGGGGGTCCTCCCTTGTTTATGGTCTATGAAGCAAGGAAATAAAACTGCTGTTTTGGGAGAATAGTTAAAAAAGCCACCACTCAAGCAATGACATGTGAACTGGATCTATCTGGTGGAAAAGAACGTAAGAGTAGTTCAGGCAGGGGACAGTGACGGGTAGAGTTTTGAATACAGAGGGATTTGAAGCCAAGGTCAGAGACACTGCTGTCTTCAGGAAAAGGTTGAAGGCAATGTAGTAGGCAAAATAGTTGAGAACAGGGATTGGTCCTTGGAGATCCAGGGTCAAGATTTTGACTCTGTTCCAAATGGAGGTAATAATCTTAAAGGATTTTGAACCACAAGATAACAATGAGAGTCAGAGCTATGCAATAGCAAAGCTAATCTCATTCCAACAGAAAGACATGAAGAAGACCTGGATGGGATCAGAGCCTTGATGTGACCAATGGTTAGTTGTTTGTATGAAAACCATTTACTGAGCACCAATTTGTTCTGAGGCCTAGGCAGGATCATTAATATTGAGAATTGTATTGGTTTCTTAGAGCTGTCATAATAAAGTACAAACTGGGTGGCTGAAAATAACAAAAAATTATTTTCTCACAGTTCTGAAGAATCAGGAAGGCCTTGTGCCCTCTAAAAATCCTGTGGGGAGGATCATTCCTTGCATCTTCCAGCTCTGATAGTCCTAGGCTTTCCTTGGCTTAAGGTGGCATTACTCCAATTTCCACCTTTGTTTTTCACATGGTTGTCTTCTCCTGTGTTTCTATCTCACTTTCTCATCTTATAGGAGCCCCAGTTATATCAGTTTAAAGCCTACCCTAGCGGCCTTATTGTAACTTGACCACATTTGCAATGACCTATTTTTAAACAAGGTTGCATTCACAGGTCTGAGAGATCAGGATTTTAACATATCACCTTGGTGGATACGATTCAACGCATAACAAAAATGGATGGTGACGCCTAATGGGAAAGGCAATACTAAGGCAGAATTTATCTACAATATACAGGTAGAGGAAAGAGGAGACATAAAATAATTCCAGGCTGGGTGGCAGAGAAAATATAAAACGCAGAGAGTCAGACATTTGGGATGGGTAGACGAGGAAAACTAGGTGATCACAACAATGTGACTCTAATATCAGTGAAGTTTTGAGTGCGTTTATGAACTGACCCAAGCTTGAAAGGTTAATTCGGAGATAGATCTGACAGAGGATTGGCCAAACTTCTAGTCAGGCTAGGGAATAGAGTCCTCCATTGTAGTTGGGATGGGCATTAGGCACACAGGCGGATGTGGTAAGTGGGAACCAAGGACATAAAATGGGTGAGGGATTGGGGCTTTGAAATCATACTAGACGTAGCTCTAGGCATGAGATTGCGTAAAGCTGTTATACTGCTGGATTCCTGCATTCCCATCCCTTATGCCTCATCATGGAAGGACAGTGGGCTCTATGAAATGTTTTATGGATGCTATTCATTTCAATAACAAAAAGTATTTCTACAGTAATTATACAAATAAACCAGTATAATTTACATAATGGTATTTAGATTATTTGCTGTTGCTATTATATAGACTATGAATTACTGATTAAGATTTAAACTGGTAACAAAGCACCAAATAGATTAAATTTAACTTATACGTCTATGTACAACACACTGTTTATATAGAATTATTTTGATGTAATTACCATGTAAAAATAAACATCATTTTGAAAATACTCTCACAATCAGTTTGGGTGTATAGCTCTTCAATTAAAGAGAGGTTGGGACTATGAAAGAACAGATGAGTCTCTGGGACAATGAGTACAAGAGGAAAGAGCTGAACACAGATGCTTGAGGAAATTTACCTTTAAAGAATAAGCCATAATTATGAAGAGAAGTTAGGCAAGGAGCCCAAGAAAGAATGAGTAAGTCTGTAGATTAAAACAAAACAAAACAAAACAAACAAAAAAACAACAAAAAACAACCCTTAAAGTAGAGGAAGAGTAAATTCCAGGAATGAATGGACAGGAATACCAAGCATTGTAGAGAGGTGAGATGCATGAAGATTGGGAAGTAAACTTTGGATTGAGGAGGAGGAAAATTCTCATGACCTTCAAGAGAGAATTTGCTGTAAAAATGAGAGTCTCAGAGTGTATCTTATATGGGTGGGTGACACTGAAGAGTGGACTGTGGGTTGGCAGACAACATGTAGGTGGCAGCTTGTAGGGAAAGAGAATGTTTTAATTTGTCATATCTGCCATTTTTGATGAGTGGACTTTTGGCAGGCATGAGAGTTAGCTGGACTTTTGTGACAATGTGGGCTCAGAATAAAAAAGAGCATTGTTTTTGAGGGAAAGTCTGAGGCACAGGCCAGGTAAGAGAGCCTGTTTAACACTATGAATAACATTAACTTATTTGGGTTTTAACACTCAGAATACAGTAGGCAGTTAACAATATTGACCATAATGAAAATTAACAAATATATATGTTTATTGATATTCATTTTCTCTTTCATTTTTTTATGAGCCACATATTTGTTTTATAATATTATGTACAGGGTTGGGCAAACGTAGGTTTACAGTTGTGTGTATACAAAACAGTTTATTTTTATTATTTTTAAATTATTGTATTATTTTCCATACAAAAAAACTGTAAACTTACTTTTGTCCCACCCTGTATTTCTCAATAACTACTAATTGAAGTAAATTTCCTTTTGAGGTATTTTCAGTCTCAGTTTCCAGTGCCAATCTAGTTCTTAATGTTTTTTAAGAAACAGTAAAGTTGATTTAACATGATAATATGCAAAATATGGGAGTAGTCTTCAGGAAATAAATTGTTTTCTTAGAAGCAAAGCTGGTGTAGATTATTTTGGAATACCAAAGTCCAGTCTTTAACTATACTTATAAATGTACTAAAAAAAATATTTAGTAGTCTGCTAAAAAGTATGAAATACAGTATGAGTGCTTCTGATGGGCAAGAAAATGTTTATGATTTTTTGTGCTAGATATGAGATGATGCATTATAATTTCTTTACAAGGACTATTGAAATCAACGGTATTTCCTTGTTTTAAAAAAGGTGAAATATTTATACAATCTGAAGAGAGACCAGAGTATGGATTTCCTTGTTTTTAGACATGACTTCAAGAATATATATACACACATATATATACATATATATATATACTGTATGCAATACTTCTCTAGGACATGCATGATGGCATTTATGTGTATTTATATCTCTATGTTTGCCTATGCTTTGCATTTATACACAATTCTAACACATTATTCCCTATGTCTAGTCTTACAATGACACATGTTTGTTCCATCATGATTTTTTTTTTTAAATTTGGGGACCATATTATTGCTTGTGAGGTAAACAGACTTTTTAATTTAAAATATTCTGTTTTCTTTTTGATTGCTAATATCTATTTGCACTTACTTTACACATTTATTATGCCTTTGATCCAGGCTGAACAATTCATTACAGAAGAGCCATTATTTGAACTGTAATTCATTACAGTTAGAGCCATTATTTCCAAACAACTTTGTTGGAATTGTTCCTTGGACATTTAGATGTTATTAAAGAACAAACAACAACTTTATAGTTACTAGTAATAGTAATTTATATCTGCATAGATCTTTATCATTTATGGAAATGAACATTTCCTCAAAGGAGTTTTCTTCTTGAACTTTAAAGTATCTATGTAAAAAAATCTGAAATAAACGCAGTAAAAGTTTTTGTGGACCTTATTTTATCAATAAGGAGACATGGTCTTTAGGATGTTCAGTGTTACAATTAATGTCGCACCCAAGTTCTTGCTACTTATCTTACCCACTTGGTAAGCCTACTTGTTGCCTTTGGCCAATATATGAGCTGTTTGTTTCATAGGATATTTTTCTTTTTGTCTAAAAACTAAAGTACTTTTCTTTGATACATGATAAATATTATTATTGCTATAATTGTCATTATTATTTCAATAGTGCCTCCATTGTATAATTGTTCACATCTTGGTTTTGCTACTTTTTAATGGCTAATTCCCTTAGCTCCTTTGAATTGCCATAAAAATGTACTGAAAACTGGGTCACTTAACGCTACTGAACTGTATTTTCTCAGTTCTGGATGCTAGAAGTCTGAAAATAAGGTGTTAGCAGGGCCATATTTTTAGTGAAGCTTTTAGTGGAGGATACTTTCTTGCTTCTTCTTCTTCTTCTT